>LLEY01000118.1:0-196570 GCA_001414485.1 Calycina herbarum
TTAAGCGAATCGCTAAGTAAAATCATATAGCGTCTGAAACTTAGAATTCTAAATATATATATAGTAATTGAATCAAAGTTTTAATTTTAAAACTTTTGATTAATAGTTCGTAGAGATATTAAAATGTCAAAATCGCGATTTTAGGTGTGTTTTCAGTTGGCCGGTTCGCTTGTTTGGCCGGTTCGCTATACATACACGTTATACTTACTTTAAATTAATAAATTATATAGAAGAGAGATAATTAGATATAGCGCTTCTTTCTAGCTAGGCCTCATCTCTTTTAAGGTACTTTTATTTTCTGTCTTCTAAAGAAAAGAGGGAGAAAGCCTTAATAAAAAAAAGCTCGGATTACAAAAAAAGTAGGCAAATTCAAGCTGAACTCGCAACTCACTGCAGATGAGTTGTCGTAGAATTTGAAAATTTATTTCTAAAACGAAATCCCAATGCTTCTTCCTTGATATTAATGGTCTCAACAGCAGGACTCTGTTATCAAATCCCCTACGCCTAAGGTATAATAACCTTGTTCGTAAGTTCTAAGCAGATTGTCATTTGCTTCTTCGTAACATTACTGAGTTAGAAAAGCAAGGAACCACTACTCAGTAAACACACACATTTCAAACACGTATTATTATCTAAGTCTTGCGAGAGTAGGATTCCCAATAAGCTATTTTTCACAAACCTAATTTCTAATTTCCTCACAAGAACGTCAAAGTGTGTACGGTAACTGACTCCTTCACTCTCCAATTATTCGTAAATATTCAAGCTACACTCCAAAGTAATAGGTCGCACCGCAAGTCTGGCGCACACCTACATGGAGCTGGGCTTCAGTAGACAACAATATTGATTACTCGCGTATATCAGGGGAAGGATTTATAGCAGTGGCTGAAGTAGTAAGTTGCGAGACTACCCTTCTTCATGACGGAAACGATCTTGAGGAAGTTACAAGCGGCGTGTTGAAAATTAAGGGGTCGGTGATGAATATAGGACGGGAACCAATTACAAAAACAATGAATAGCGAATATGGCTGGACATGGTCGCCGAACATAATTCCAATTTCGGCAGTATGTTCATGAATATGAATTTCTTTACGTCGGGAGGGAGGGATGAGCCCAAGGAGTGGGATCCACCTGAGAATCTTAGATTATTGATGTTGTGTGCTCGGGTAGAGGGTGAGGAGACTAAAGATGGTGAGGATCCTGAAGATATTGAGAAACTTGAGTTACTTGAAGAAGGGAACACGAACAAATCTGATGCGGTTTCAGTCTTGGTTGAGGAGTCGGAAGTTAGAGAGAGAAATATCGAGGCCGGTAAAGAAGGAGAAAGAGAAAAGAAGATCATGGAGCGCTATAAGCTCGCTGGTATGGTTGTTAACAAGAAAGAAGATGGGAGACATGAGAGTTTTTCGCAATTTAGATTTACCCTTGTTGGTGGGGATTTGTTCGGATTTTTGGATAGAGTGGTTGGAGTTTTGGAGATGGTTTGAACATGAGCTGCGAATTCAATAGACCGCTTATTTATATCTTGCTATAATACAGTAAAGAATTCTCTCGCTCTAGTGTATATATCTCACATGAGTGAGAAAACGACCACTTCAAACCCTGGTACAGCTCGAGTTATCTTTTCAAAGGAAATTAATATTCCCGATATCGACGTTAGGATACCTCGAATTACCGTCCATAGATGGGAAGCCATCAATTCTATCAAAACTCGGGAGATGTGTTCCGTCGAAAGTTGAGGGATCCATCGGGACATCTGAATCAAATGTAACTCCATTTTGGTCACGGTTGCTCGATGAAGGTATCATACCATGCCCCAACATTTCCGATGAGTCATGCTGAGAGTGGGTGGAAAGTGAAGGGCGAGAGCCATAACCAGGGTCAGAAAACTCATTCCGTTCACCATTCCTCTGCGGAATACGAAGGTCAATCAATTCAGAAAAGGATGTCGAGTTCGCTGGCGGAAAAGCCTTGAAGAATGTTTCGATATTGGCGCGAGATTGATCGTTAGCCAAAGTCATATATGTGTGGAGCTCAGAAGGTCTTGAAAGTGCTTCTCGTGTATCGTGAAAGCTTATGAAGGCTTGGTTCTGTGCTTCCTGGATTATATCTATCATTCGACGTTGTAGTTGGGCATCGATCGGCTGTAACTCAACATTGATTGCTGCCTCGAGAGCATTCCTAACATATTCCGGAAGGACTCGACGTAGATATGCCTCGTAATGGGCTGTATTTACGGAGCCTGGAAACTTTTCGAGATCTGTAACTGTTTCAAAATCTATCACGCATTAGCATTGTGCCGTTCAGTAAGTGTTTAGAGAGACAAAACGTACATGGATCAGGAACGGCTTCGTTAGGGAAAAGAATTTTGTAGATCTGCTCCCATTTTTCGCCATCGGTTTGCCGGCGACTTTTGTTTTGTATCTGTTCTTTCATCTTCTTAGTCATGCCATCTACCTGCTGGTCCATCCTTGCTTCGCATCCTTGGCCCATGCTGTGAGCTTCAAGTAATTCCCCAGTCTCAAATACCAACTTGCATCGTGTGCATTGTTCAATGAGATGGTATATGTAGAGATGCCCTCTGTATTGAAGTTTAAGTTTCAGCACATTTTGAGAAGAAAGATTGAGAACAACTCACTTTAGCCGAGCAATAGTCTTCTGGGGTTTCTCGGCACATCGAGGCCACTTTTGGATAGAATATTTTCGAGGGTCATGTTTTCTAAAAGGGCAGGCGAATTGTCTCGCCAGTGACTCGTCCTCTGGAACGGCTGGTAGTTTGTTTACTGGTGCTCGTTTCCGACGTCGTTCATCGTTGTCATCGCTCTCGTCCTCTTCGCCGTCGTCACTTCGATCCCTTTTTCCATATCCCACGCTTGAAGAATCTCGAGAGGTCACTCCAAATTCTGAAATCGTCGTACCAATTGTAAATTGACCCGAAGAGCTATGTTGTCGTATACCTTGCGGCCAGCTACCATCAAATATACCTCGAAAATCCAACATCAGCTTTTCCGTCAATCTGGACTTCATAGATAACAATTCGGTTTGCAGTCGGGAAATTTGGGTTCCAGGAGGTCCCTCCAGGAAATAAGACAAATGTGATTGAAATAGCTTGGAATGGTCCTCTGAGTCGCTGTCGTCTTCCCAACCAGTAGCGTCTTCTAACGAGACCGATCCGGTCTGAGCGGCCATGTTGGGACGAGTTGTGGAAGAGAGCGACTCCAGTTTGTGGTTTTGGGTAATCGGTGTGTTTGGAGATTGGCAAGATACAAGGTCACTGTGAGTTTCAGTTGTTTTGGGGGAATCTTCCTCGCAAGTTCGTTGAACAGATGTGTTTTGGAGGTCTGAGGAAGTTGAACCAGCCTGCGTTATAATCGATTTTGCTTTTGTGCAGAAGCGAGTTCTCCGTTTTCCCTTTCTTGTTTCTCGATCTTTGTCACCTTGTCTCTTCTCCTTTTCTAAATCATCCTTGACCCATCCCACCAACTCATTTTCGTTGTTCACCTGCTGCCCATTCGGAAAAGCCTTTCCGCCTTCGAGATTTTTCACCACAGGTAGTTTGTCGCTATTCTCGTAAAGCGGCTCCCTGTAATTTCGGGAGAGGGAGACCTTTTTTGACGACTGATTTCTACCGCTCAGGAATACAGTATCTCTATGGGGGCTTGAATCATGGGTCCCAACGGAAGATAAAGACGATGCACTAGAAGAAGATCTTCTAGCACTGGCATTTCGAGGGGAACAAGACGAACAAGCACTGATGATTGCGCGATTTGAAGGAGCAGAAAACAAAGCGTGGCCAAATCGGGAACTCTCATGCTTGGGCTGTGTATCATCTAGCGTGAAAAAAGCACGCAGTAGCGAAGCCGTTGATACTTCCTGATCCAAAATATTCTGGTCTGTCGCTGATACCAGTGGAAACTTGCAATCTTTTGGATGTACTCGAGGGTGTTTCAAAAGTTCATGTCGAGAGTCCTGAATCCTCAGACTGTTCATAGAGTCCCTGATCCGGTCCATTGCGACACAGAGGCAATATGTTTGGATGTACGGGTGAGAGTCTAAGGCGCCGGCTACTTGGTGCCTGGTCGTCGTCGTCGTTGCCTGAGACGTGGCGACAGACTAGACAATTGCTCCTAATGAATCCAGTGAGTCCAAGGAAATCTGAAGAAGTTGTTATTGAGGTGTGGAAACGTAAGGTGCGCCTGGGATGGGAGGGTCCTTGTATTATGTACACAAAACGATGGAGTGACAGAATGCTTGATACAGGGGAAAGATATGGGAATAAAAGATCATGTGGGTAAAGCGACTAGAGCTATTGCGGAATTCGAGAACGGGTTGAGAGGAGGAAACGCTGATATGGTGACTGTGCTTCCAAGACCTCGTCCTCAGCGTAGTCAAGATGGAAGGAACGACCGCGACGGAAACCGCGTGTCGAGGAAGAGAAGTATTCATCGCACCTTCCCTCTCTCCACCCACGATGAGACCAACCCAATTGTTCTTTCCGCCAACGGCGCACTTGGGCTCCACGGTAAACCATGCTGTTTTCCGACTCGAAGAATTGCAAAGAAACAACATTTCCATCTTGTAACAGCTTGTGGGAGTAGAGCAAACCTCGAGGCACAGACACCTTATAGATGGCATCCTATTTGGGATGCTTTTGAGATTTTGCGGCTGAGGTGAATGGTTTGTCTGTGAGAAGGCACAAGGAAGAAACGGGTCATTATGTGTCACGTGACTATTCATCCACCCAGACAGGGAGCCATGTCATTCAACAGGTAGTAACAAGGGCGTAACACTATATTGAAGAAACAAGAAGTTTCTCCCTTTATCTCTCTACATTGCATTCAAAATTAAAAAAATCCCATCACGTGCTCGATATGCACGTGTTGGCCTGGGGAGCAGGTTTCTTCGCAACGTTCTGCGACCAAACGACTTCAATCTTTTCTCAGCAACCACGACGCTACTTAGTATGCAAATACGGCCAAGAGATATGTCAATCCAATCTGTTTTCTATATTTTCAGTTCTCCTTTCTTCGACTTCTTTGTTAATATGAATTTACCCCTTTATAACCTCCGAAGCGCTGAGCTCAGCCCCCAGGCGACGCGTAGAGCCCAACCAGCCGTCATATTTGGATCCGTGTCAATTCATTCGTTCTGGAATGCCTTCATTCTTCATTGCAAATCTCAACCTTGCGCTTCCAGCTTGCCATAAAAAAGAGTTCTTTAAGCCAAGGAAAGGCCGAGCAAGGTCTCGCAGTTCTGTCACTTCGTATCTCTCGCGATGCCCGTTGCTTTTTGTCGCAATGTCGATAGCTTCAACCCCACCACGATTGTCCTTTTTGTTCATCTGCCGGTCGCACAACAATTGACATGCTCATAGTGCAATTGACTTGGGCCAAGTTCATTGAGCTGCCGATTATGCCCGACTATCCTCGTCGCTATCACAATGAAGGTGTGGTAGCGATTCAGTCAGGCCGAGGGTTTTTGTGAATCTCATGGATTTTCTCTGCTTCTCCGAGAATTGTGATCATGCGTGAAGCTATCACAAAGTGGGAGAGGGGGATTGTTTCCGGGAAGCTGGTGGGAAAGAACGGTCAATAGTTGCTTAATTGCTTGCTTATCGACCTTTATCAGCATTCTGGCCCGTTCTTTAACCTTTTCCCCTCATAGTCCCTCAAGCAAGCAAAGAATTCCACGATCTGCTCAGGTTACCCTGGCTTTGCGAAGAGTTGAAGTCAAATTCATCGAACTGCCCAGCGTGGGCCGCGGGGTTCACAAGCCGACCAGTGCGCAAACCCAGGGTCCAGCGGGGATCGAGGCGGTAACGGTGTCTGCTTTGGGGCAGGAACCCGCACTTTTAAGATGGATTTTCAGGGAGGCATAGATCATATCACAGATTATATAACCGTTTTTAGAAAAGTTTCCGGCCGTCGAATCCGAGCCCGGCGTGAAGCCATGGATGAACTATATCAGAATCACTTACCCCCCCTAATTACATTGTATGCGCACGGTCGTTTTAGTATAGCAAATGTCTGTGCACCGTACAATGTAATCAGGGGGGGGGGAGAGTACGCAAGAGGGGTCGACGAGTCAATTATGTGGATTTTCCGTTTGAGCGAATAAGATGAATGCTCCCAACACGGGACCTCATAGGGCGGAGCACCATCAAGGTTCGACATCGAGTATGAGGCTATTTCACGGAAGACCAACCAGATTCTCTTGAGCATACCCCGCCGTCATACCCACCCACCGATTTGTTTGTGAAGTATAAGATGGAATGCCCTCGCCAATGAGTTTTCTTTCTTTCAGGTCTTCCTCCACCCTTCTGTCACTCTTTTGAAAATCACCTCTTTGCTATCTAATTCATCATCATGAAGTCCTTCATTGGTCTTACCCTCCTGGCTCCGGCCCTCCTTGTAGCAGCTCAAGATGACTGCTCGGACGAATGCGTTGGCGCTCCAGCTCTTTTTGCGCCAGCTCCAATTCCATCCAACCTTATCGATCCAGTGATGGCGGTTGAGCCAAGCATTAACTTTACCATCCCATATGCCTCCAACTCATCTACCTCGGTTATCGAGATGAAGAACACCATGAAGTTCCCAACAGTTTTGTTAGAAACCATTGCATCTGTTATTAGCGTCGACTGCTCCGCTACTTCAGTGCAACTTACATTCAACGACTCCGCTATTTTTGACACCACATACGCAGCATGGACCGCTCAAGATCAATTCCTGATGGTTACCAACCATTTCGGAGACTGCGACGAAGAGCTCGAGAGAGGTACGTTCTTTAAAGCACACCGACCAATATTTTGTACTTATATCTTTTAGGTTTCTTCCTTGTCGACAGCGTTGAGTTCGATAACTCTACCTTGGTTTGCACAGCCCAATCTTCAAAGACCAACATTTCTTCTACAGCTGGTAAGTTCTTAAATCGATTCTAGCAAAGAAACCCAACCCACTGACTCCGTGCTAGAATTTACCGAAATCACATTCGGACAGATGCCAGCCACTGAGCTCGCAGCTCGCAACATTGTGATTGATCCAAGTTATACTCTCAAAACCGATATCTCGCTTGCTTCCAACACTGTTCTGTATGAATATGACCCATATGTCACTATCACAGCAGACAAGGCGACTTTTGACGCCAACGTGACCTTCTCCGGTTACCTCAGCTACAACTGGCTCACCTTCAGCCTCAAGAGCCTTTACTTCGATATTGATGCCACCATGTCCGCCGGCGTTGGCATCTCCGCAGATGTCACTGCTAGTTATGCCACAACCTTTTCTTACTCACCTTCTACCCTCTTCTACGGCATTACCGTCCCAGGTATCCTCGAACTTGGCCCCCAACTCAAGTTCGCTGTCACAGGTGATATCTCTGCCTCAGCTGCAGTAAACGTCTCCACCGAATTCGGAATCGACCTCGCAGACGGAAACGTCCACATCGATTTCCTCAACTCCGCTCTTACATCTACTTCTGGATGGATTCCAACCTACGAAGTCTCCGCCGATATCTCCGGCCAAGCCGTCGCAAAACTCAACCCAAGCGCTGAGCTCACCGTCGAACTTGCTATCAACTTCTTCGGTGGTCTTTTGGACTTGAGCAGTGGTGTCACTGTCCAACCTGGATTTGTGAACACTTTCGAGCTTTCTGGCGGTGCTGGTGTTGATCTCACTGGTTTGACTGGATTGAGCAGCAATGGAACTTGTTCCCAGGGATTGATGCTTGATAGCGAGTTTACTTTTGCTATTGATGTTTTTGCTACGCAGTTTTACACTGTGGAGGTTTACAATGTTACTGTCCCAATTGTGGACCAGTGCTTTGCTTGGGCCTAGGAGCTTCGATCTTTAAACAGGGGGGTTGTGTGGGGGTTTCCTGAAAACGTACATTGAGACGATAGATATGAAAATATGAAATTTTAATTTTGTCACGATCATGTTTTGCCTGCGTGTCCCGATCCTCGACGTGAAATTGAAAGAAGCAGATCTTGCTTTTTCATTTGTTACATTTCAGTAAATCTTTTACTTAAGTTCCAACAGATTATGCACCTCTCCAAAAGAGGTATGTGGCTGTGCAAATAAGCGTCACGTTTTTTTAGAGGTCCTGTCAGGTGTGATATGTATCGACTCTTACGATATACTAGCTCCGCTCATTCCAGTTGCAGCTCTCTTTCCAAGAAATAATTCAAAAAAAAGAAGTTGGTGCTATTTGTAGGCTGCCTACAAATAGAAGCGCAATTGATCCAGCAATCGGTAGGTTACCTGCCAATTGACATAATTTAGTTGAGAAATAGATATCGCTGGGCATGCTGGGATTTTTCCTGAAAGAAAAACGTGGTATCTTATATGAAAATGTAGAGTTATTCGTGTTGTTTGAGAGAGCAATGTTTGGTGCTTGGTTTGAAAAGGGGGGCTTCTTATTTATTATGGGTTGGTATCAGCCAGGTGAGAGTTTCATGTGCGAAATGTCACGTACAGTATAGTTTGCTGGCAATAAAACCCCGCAAATAGCTGTTGATAACTCACAATGATGGTAAAGCTTTAAATACTCTAGCAACTCTAAAAACAATTACCACCCATTCGCTTAACTCCTCACTTGAACATCCGCCTCTTGAAGTTATCTATAGACTACTGAGACATCTATTGCGTACCTGCACATTAATTATTGGCAACTCTTTTACTGTACATCTGTATATTCTTGCTTTATTGCACCATTGCAGCATATTAAGTATGCTTGATCAAAACATCTCCTTAGAGCTTCATGTACTTTTCTGAATTCACGGCATTGTTGGGCCCTGTAACAAGATCTTGAACAACTGTCTTCATACACATCTAGATGTCTATAAATGCTCAACCACGGTAGTGTCATGCTCTTTTCCAAACAACTCTAGAGTATCAGAGACACTTTTTCAACCACCTCCTCGCCTCTTTTTCAACAATCAAGAACAATACACCAGCATCCTCCCATACCACACTCCAATCCATTCATCAACAAAAAAGCCTCTCAAAATACCAAAATGTCCGCTCAGCAAGTTGTCGAGGCTGCCTCGTATCTCCAAGACCTCATCGACCGAGGCTATTTTCGCGCTCAATGGATCACCAGTTACCAAAAAGAGCTCATCCAAGCAGTCCTAGACTGCAATCAACGAATACAAGGACGCTTCCCAGATTCTCCTTCCCTAATCTCAATCGACAACGCAGTAGACAATGTCCTCGTTGGAGTTTGCAACGAATACAGAAACTTCAAGTTATCACCTCCAGCTATGCAAGAGCCAAGAACTTGTGGTGGTAACGAACAGACCGCCAAGTTGCGCGACTTTGTCATTTCCCAGAAGGACACAATTCAAAAGCAACATGAACCATTCGACAACTCGAGGCGAAGCAATGCGAAAAGTACAAGGACAATTCGCGACGACAGGAGGAGGAGCACTTTTTGGAGCAACAAAAAATGATTCTGGACTTGCAGGAGAAGCTTAGGAGTACCGAGTTGAAAAAGTATGAGGCAACAAAATTCATTGACGACTTGCTTTCCGGGGATTACGCATGAGATTTTGCTCAGTAGGTATGTCTAAAATCAAGCTGAATTCCTCGTTGGGTTTTTGGGAAGCGGGAGATGGATGGAGGCTTATTTTAGAAGTGGAAGGCATCTTTAGGTCATGCAGGTCTGACGGAGGGGAGTATTGGAGGCTCCCTGGACTATGGGTATGTTGGGTTCGACAATACCTAGGTAAGATTCCCACGGAACATGGGAAGTGTGCCAGTGTGCTAGTGTGTTAGTCAATAAAGATGCTACATCAACACCAACCAATTTTTCATTCTGTCCTAAAATGAAAATGTGATTGTAGGAGAGTTTGAGTTTGCTTTCGCACCGCATTTTATGGGGTTTTGGGAGTCCGAAGTTCAGTTAAAGTTTTCCTTGTGTGCCTTTCTCCATGTGATCATTTCATTACAAGTTTCCGGGGGCAGATTGGAAGCTGGTTTCGAATATCAATATCCTCATTCACGGTCATTTTGTAAGCGTTTTCAGTAAAAACCGACCGAAAAGGTAAATAGCAAATTCCAAATTGTAAACAAGCTTGCATCATAAATACTGGGCCTTCTGAGCCTCGTCATATGACACCCATCAAAATCGGACTCTTGTTTCAATTTATGTATAAAAATGAATTCAACTATTCCTGTTTGAAACAAGGGGGCTGTTCTATGAAGCTGTAGAGTAACCTTGATGCGTGCTGCATTATTTCGTAGCCACGTGTAGCGTGGAGAGACGCGTAAATCATACACATATATATGAGCGCCAGGTTTAACGACCTTGTGTAACGTATTTTTCAGCCCCATTTTAATGACTGCAAACAGGCTCTTGCTTTACCTATAAATATGCTGACACCAAACACACCCGAGACTACTTTTCTTTTCCAAAACAATCCTGTAGCTCATCCTGAAGACCACTTCCTGCAGCCTATTCCTCTGGGACCCCTCCTTGCTCCACTACCAAACACCAAAACCATTTGGACGCGTCAACCAATACATACACTCTACTGTCAACAACCAACCAAGTCCAACCTTCGGCATACCACCAACATGTCGAATCCGTTTGTTATTGATGCTATCTATTTGTACACTCTCATCCGCCAAGGCAACTATTACACCCGATATATCACTGGAGTTGAGCGGCAAATCATCGAAACTGTCGCGACAAGCGCCCCAGCAGTAAGTGGAGGTGCATTCGACATTGACCCACCTACAATGGAAAGAATCGAAACAGCTAAAGAAAATGTCGTTGCTAAAGTCTGTGAGAACTATAGACGTATGGCTACTTCTTCCACTACGGCTCCGTCGCCAGGAGACTCGACCGACCGACTCTGGGAAATTGTCGATGAACAAGATGAATCAATCAAGAACCAGAAGGAGACCATCAAGAGCCAAAGGGAGACAATCAAGAACCAAAATGAGGAATTGAGACAAGGGGAAGATGGTTCTGCCAGTCAACGAAAGACGATCCAAGAGTTGAAGGAGACGAATGGAAACCTGGAGTGGAAACTATACAAATCCAACAACATCCGCAACGACCCGATGGAGGATCCTTACGTTTCTAGTCTACAATTGACTATTCGGGACCTGAAGGAGAGACTCCAAAATTCTGAAATGAAGCTGGTTCAGCAGGAGGAGCTCACCAGAATGCTTCTTCCATGAAGCTCCTCCTCATACTTTGGGTTCGTAATAGATATGAGGACCTAACTAAATTCTTGCTGAGGGAAAATGAGGTAGTGTACGGAGGTCTGATGACCTGGATTGTCGCCAATATTTTGAGAGTCTGCTGGGTGGTCATGACAACGTGGTTGGGGTTTAGGACTATTAGTTGTTCTATGTGGCAATCAATAAAAGATGCCTCTAACCTATGTTGGTTCTTTTTTTTAATGAAAAACCGGAACATGAATAGTACAATCGACTCAAGTGATTATGTGTTTCATGTTCGTAAACCGTAGTCTGGTGCTGACACCAGGTTGCTGAATCTGGCTTAATTCGGAGTTCCGACACTTCCCCCTTGCTTAGGACTCTAGAACAATAATGTTTTGTACTTCCCATTACTATTAGCCTTTATAGGTAACATTGAGAGACTACCATACTAATTGCAGCGTTCAACTACTCTTAAATAGGTACTTAAGCATTCGAGTCGTGGCGTTGAGCGCACATGTCAGATCGGATCGAGCAGCTAATCAGCCCACCTCAGCTCCAGGGCCAGAACCAACACCAAAACCGTGGGGATGGAGATGATAAATGCTCACCTCTTTCTATGTTTCCCATTCCCAAGTCAGACGAAATCCATATCGACGTTCAAGAAATCCCACAACAATAGCAACTCAAACTTCTAGCATGGGTCCAAATATCGTCCTTGACAACACGAAATCAATCAAAACTAACCCCATCTCGATGTTAGTACAGCGTAGATCTTTGGTTCTTTGGATACTCAAGCTGAGAAAATCACATGACCACACATCAATTCAACAGCTTCCTCTACCTCCACCTCGGAGACCACAGCTATTGAAAGTGCCGAGAGAACTCTTGTAAAGACTGGGCGACTCGATATCGGCAATGACTTGAGCGACTCCATCAGTCCATGGAGGAAGAGAGGACGTGGTGTTGGGTTTTGTGATTTCTACTAGCATATTTCTATTTTGGGTTTGTGATGGTTGGAAATTCAAGTACGGCGCCATGGGCATACGTTGCAGGACATCATAGTTGGGGATTGCGCTTTTGTGACCAAGGCTTGGTTCTTGATCCTCTGAGATGTGTTGGAACAATGAGAGTTGTGTTCAAAATAACCACCCCGCTGTGAAATTCTTCGCCGCTTGGCGATTTTAAATTATTCAGGCGGTAAGATTCCTTGGATATTTTGAAGTCACTAGTCACTCAAGACTTAGGGCCAACAAGAGATTGGTCTGTTAGGTTGCGTTGAATGAGGTCATGTGGAAACATGCCACCCTTTTCATATTCTCTCTCAGTGCTTCAAACATCTATATCCAGCTCTGCGATTCAATCGGTCCAAAAGTCCCTATCCTTTACTTTGATATCGTATTACAGTCAGTATTTAGATTCGCACAATAATCAAGCCTCATAAAGCTGCCATAAATACGCGTATTCTTTGAGTAAGCACTGTAAGCTTACGCCCAAGCAACGTTGTGTAAACCAAGGAGGGCTCCCAGCTCGGAAACCTAAGCGAGTCACGTAGGGCAAAAGTCTCGCTTCCTTGTTTTTAAATTGACGACAATCCTTGAAAACGCATTTAACTTACGGCCGTAAGCTTATGCGAGTCTTTTTACATGGAAGATCGACGTTTGCCCTCAGCCCTCGCTTGACCCATGCCTCATTTTCGCTTGGCACTTGCAGCCCACGGAACCCCCGTTGATGTGGGAGGTGGAGACTCGTGGGTTTTTGGTTGGCTTGGGGGTGGAGAATAGTTTAAAACGCCTGTTTAAGTGTCTTGGATATTCATATTTCTCTTGGGTTTATGGTTTGTGGTTATTAAATGCTTTGAGAGATTGAGAGCAATATTAGTGCATCATTCCTTGCTGTTTTCTCTCCCTCTTCAAAAGCTAATATTCCTTTTGGGATTATTGGCGTTGCTGAGAAGATATTTACAGCATATGAGATTCATAAATCTGAGATCAAAAACAATTGAGTTGCCTAATGCACGCCGCACACTTTGCGGACAAAGATGCCAGCTGAGAGGAATGTCAATTTCGCTTCTAAATGTTAGTGATCCTATGTTCTTACTCCCCAACTCGTCTTCATACGGCCGTAAACAATTGTTCCAATGGCACTGATTATTGGATTTATTACAAAATAGTATATGATTCTCGGGTTCCCAGTCACTTTACAGAGGAAAAACATCCAAAGCCTAACTTTTCCAACTTCAATTCCGCTCATCACCATACCCACAGTCAAAAGATTCCGTCATGTTATTATCACCCATTCTACCGCTTGTAGCAGCTCTTGCAACCCTGATCAATGCATGCGACCCGTCTCCCCAGCCCACAAACTCAACCGTTAAATACCCTAACTTCCAACCTGGGAACGACGGCCCTGCTGACCAAGCAACCTCCCAATATCAGTTCAACCATGTCGCCCTTCTCGTCAAAAACCTTACCGAAACCCGGAGATTTTACGGTGATCTTCTCGGTATGCGAATGATATTTCTTTACGATGAGACCGAAGATTACAGTATCATGTACATGGCTCATTCCCAAGGTGGCAAGAATGGAACGGGATATCAAACGGGCGCGGATATGATTGCCGAGAAGAACAATATGCAGGGATTGATCGAGTTTACCTCTTCGAAGGTAAGAATTTCTAGCTTTTCCACTTTGTCCTTTTTGGACCTAGAGTATTGAGACTAACATACCACCAGTCATTTACGCAAAATAGGGAATATACACCTAATGCCCAACAAACACTCTCACACCTCGGACTCATCGTTCCCGATATCAAAGCACTTCAAGCAAGAGTTGAGGCTTACAACGCCACAATCATAAAACGTGTGGACGATGCACCATCTATGGAGCCAGACTCAGTAGTTGGTCTCGCGTGGGGAATTGATCCTACCAGCAAAGAAGCACAAGAGTTGATTCCTCCTACCAAAGCTTTGGGATTCTTTGGCTTCTTGGTGTTCGCTGACCCGGATGGGAATATGATTGAAGCTCAACAGCAGATTGGTGGTGCTGCTGTATGAGGAAATTCTGAATGCGTATTATGGGCGTGATATAGCGTAAAAGGGTATTCTTTTCGGGCTAGGTGCATATTTCAATTCTCTTTTTGTATTATTAGCTTTGGTGGGCTTTGTCGCCAGGCCTATCAATTTGAAGGTTTTTGGTTTTACAAGTCAGCTCTCCAATTCTTCTCACTTAACGAAAATTTCCAAGCTTGAAGGCCTTTCATTTCCCCGAGAACAAATAGCCTGAAACCATCGTTCTAGCCAAAATCTACACCAACACAGCATTTTCCCAGAAGTGGCTATAAAAAGATCCGAACAGAGATAAATAACATATTGATGAAGCACGTAGTTAAAATCCCTTATTTCATCAGTTTAACTAACTCCAACCCCCTAACACCCCGTCTTTTCGTCTGATACTGTGAAAGACAGGCAAATTTAGATACTGTTTGGGAACTGGAAAAATGGTTTTCATAGTCTATCCCAAGCAATTTCAGTTGGAAAGATCCTCTCGGCTTTCAAGTAGACAAGTACAAGTCAAAATCTGACGAAAATTTCCAGCGGTGCTATTCGTAGGTTAACTACCTATAGAAATGGAATTCTTGTTTTCGCTATTTTCTTTGGAATACTGCTACTTACGGCTTACCTAACAATAGTGTCAAAGACTTCGAAGTGGCTATTCGTAGGTTACCTACCAATAGCGATACAATTTTGATAGTGCTATTTCTGGGTTACCGACAAAAAGGAAATTGCGACTTGCGACAAATGGGGTTTCAGAAAGCGCCAGCAGTTCCCGGGAACATAGTAGTTAGAAACCTATTATTTTTAGTCAAAAACTCGAATACTAGATCGAAAAATAAATCTTATCGTGAGAGATGAGGGTGGGTTTTCTGGGATAAGTAGAGAGAAAGTTTTGGAATTGCAGGGGTGGGTGGAAGCAGCTCATGTTACTGACCAGTTTCCGTACGTCCCAAGTTATAACAAACTTGCTTTCTCTTCCTCACCTGTTTTCGCTCACGAACAAGAAAACAGTTCCAGTATCATGTATTTTTCGACCAAGATCTTGAGGCTCATGCCGCTCATAGCATACGAAAATTGGTGATCCATCTAATTATTGTCTTTCTAACCGGTCTCTAGACAATGAACCAGATATTTCTCCGTGCTAAATTTCAATATTTCATGCGTATGCAGCATAAGTATCTTGAACCAGCTTCCTAATCGCTCCCGAAGAGTCAACACCCCGATAATTACTCCAAGTATGATCCAACAACCCTATCAAAACAATTAGCAAAGCCGAACCCAAACCCCATCTCCATACCTCTCCCAACAAAAATCCACTCGTCGGAAAGTAGAAAAAGAGAATGAAAGAAGAACATGACATACCATAACTCTCATCCTTATCCCTCTCCCCTTGCCTTGTATAATAACTCCCAGCAAGCACCCAAACCATCCACCCCAAACTTCTCTCCACTATAAACCCCGCCAAACAAGTAGCATACCCGCCCTTCCATTCCCCCGAAGCATCATCCATACTCCGTCCCCACTCACTAACCACCAAAGGAGCCGGTGAATTCCCCCCTGTCTTCTTCACAACATCAAACCCAAAAGTATCTAAAATCCCCTTATAAATCGTACAACTACCCGAAATATTCTCATCATACTCGTGGATTTCTAACACGAATTGATTAGACCAGGGGTAAGTGGAGACATCGAGGTGGAAATTGGGGTCTAAGAGGGTTGAGCCAGCTGCTAGGGGTTGGATGTTGAAGTCTGAGTCGAGGCCAGAGAAGAAGATTAGGAGGGAGGGGTTGGAGGCGTGGACGAGGGTTGCGGCGTTTATCATGTTTGTTTTCCAGGTTGTCCAGGTGTAGGAGGCGAGGGTTGAGAGGGAGAGGGTTGAGGGTCGGACTGCGAATGATCTCGGAGTTAGTATTGCTATTTCTAGAAGTAGGGTTGAGGAAAAAGAGGAGGAAGTGAGTTATTTGAGGAGGACATGGTGTCTCAATCCTCGTGAAACAACCTGAAAGAGGAAAAAAGGACTCGGAGAACACCCACGTTCATTGCGGAGACCGAGGGAGGTGAAGGTTGGCCAGTTTGTTTTTCCCTTTAGGACTCAATTAGTTCGGGATCATTCATTTTGTTGGGAGGAAGATGGTTTTAGCAGGGCGACGTACATGCTCAGCCATAAAAGTCAATCCTCTCGTCCATTTTACAGTATCGAACCAAGTATCTCCAAACCAGGAATTTCCGTCTGTGAGACTGCAACACCACATTCCTTTCGAAACATGATTATCGAGATGCAGATATATATTCTGAGACGCAAGCTCAAGCGCAATAGCGTCGAAAATCTATCTCCCATCAGTTTCCCCTTCCAAATTCCAAACTTTCAACTCTCAAGACTACCCACCTGCAACCGAGTAGTATCAGCAGTAAAGCCCGGATTCTTATTCAACACCTGCCCGAAAACCAAAGTCCCATTCTCCGTCCCTAGTGCCCTCTTGAACGCCTCCCCAACCCCCACATCAGAGCCGCCTTCTACGATATTATCTACCATCTCGATAGCGAACGTCAACCTCACAACATTGAATCCCATATCCGAAATTTTAGAAACGATATTTGAGATGGATTGATATTGTAATCCTTCTGGTATCATTACTTCCCCTGCGCCGGGCCAGTTGATACCTACTAGTGGAACATGAGCTCCATTTGCGTCGATGATCCAGCGGCCGTCTCGGGATAGGGGGAGGGGTTGGAGGGCTCGCTTGGGTGTTGGGAGGGAGAAGGAGGTTGTGAGGGTTGAGATGAGGATGATGAGAAGGAGGGTGGGAGTGAGTGTGTACATTTTGATGAAACTACAGTGAAGCAGGTTCAATGGGAAAGAGAAGAATAGAGGAAGTGAGGTTCGCGATCTATTTGAATGAGATGAGGCTGGAAGGATTCAGATTGGAATTGCGGGGGAATCCTGCGTCATGATGTAGTGATCCTGGTTCTACGAGGGGAATTTCCCGTTGTGGACAAAGGATGTTTTGCAGTTTCCTTATTTGAACGACAGAATATACATATTGCAACTTTGAAGTGGAATTTGAAGATGGTAGAAAGTCATCATCCACAATAGCTCCACGAAGAAATAAATTAAACCATGTATTTACAACTTGCAATTAACTAGTGAGAACAGCCTTTGAAGGCAAAGAAGAAGTTTCTTAAACAGAAGCGCTACCCATCTCAATCGAACATCGACGTGGACTTCAAATGTTTAAACTCTGCGTGAAGACCCCGCTTCTTCAACTTCAACTGCCACTCCACCCAATAGCATTGCACAGAGTACGGTGAGTCCCTCAAAAGAACAACAATAATAGAAAATGTTTGAGAAGTCAAGACTGACGGCGCATCGGGATTTGATGCTTGAGAACTTGATCGAAAAGGGGAAGCAGCTCGGCCACAGCCACAAATCGTGAGGATATGAAGAGAAATGAGAATGCATAAGAAGACTACGCTGGTCACTACGGTACAGTAGAGGTAGACTTGACTTTGAATAACTCTTAGGAAATGAATTGTTGAGGTAGACTTCTCGATGATTGAAGTTGGTTCGACTGGCTTGAGAGTCGCTGAAACTTCAGGACTTTCCCGCATCGGTTATCACACTGAAGCCTAGCCTCAATAGGGTGTCCTTCTGAGCAAGCAATTTGATTTAAGTCAGCCGCTTCGTCTTATTTCGAACTACAACAGAGCCCTAGAGAGAGACAAATATGTGATTTAAGTTAGGGTTGAATTTAGGGTTCTTACAATACCCGGATTATTCTCGGACCGCCGGGCTCACCGCGAGCCTCGGTTCCCCATCTTGAAGCTTCTCTCTGAAGGAAGGGCAAACTGCAATCTTCTCACGACAACAAATACCATAACCTCGTTCACCTGAACTGCACTCTACAGCCTAATGCTTCCTCTCCCTCTCCCACGATAGCATGGTCTCCAACGACTTTGCCCTCGCGCAGCAGCGCCTCGCCGCGCGACGAGAAGCCCGAGAACGCGATGCTCATGCGCGGATGACCGCCCAGAACGAAGCTTCACGAGCAGCCCAACAACTCCGCGGCCTCCCCTTTCCCTTTGGACGACTCGGCCAAGCTGGATTATCGACGTGGGATGGCATAAAGGGCCGAGAGGGTACTCGCCCGGCTTTCAGAGTCGGCCAAGTTGATGCGGAATTGTTGGATGAGGAATTGCTGGATCTGCTGAAAGGGCAGGTCGGGGAGGCCTTGAAATATTTCGGTTCGCATCTACAGGATGATTGGTCGGCAGAGATTTTGCTGGCTTTGAGGGCGGTGCTTTTTAAACTCACGATTTGGGACCACGATGCGACGTACGGTGCGGCTTTACAGAATTTGAAGTTTACAGATGCGAGGAATAAAGGGCCGGTACTGGTTTCGCCATCACGATGGCAGAAATCACTATATGGGGCCTTCACGGTAGGAGGGAAATATGCGTGGACGAAATGGGAAAACTGGCTGGTGGACAATGATAACGGCTATGATGATCCCAGTCCTTTACTGCGAAGGCTATCGCGGTTGTCAGACAGCATATCAACCGTTCACTCGACGGCCGCTTTTGTTTCTTTTTTGGTATTCTTGGTAAACGGGAGATATCGTACGATTCTAGACCGGATATTGAGGTTACGACTGGCTCCTCCTACCAGTCAGGTCAGCCGGGAAGTCTCCTTCGAATATTTGAATCGGCAATTAGTATGGCACGCCTTTACCGAATTCTTGCTCTTTGTTTTACCGCTGGTTGGTATCAGCAGGTGGAGAAGATGGCTGGCAAGAGTTTGGAGGAAAACCAAATCTGTCATGACCAGTGGCGGGGAGGAAGAGGAGGCTATCAAAACTGGCGAATTATCATTCTTACCAGAGAGGACTTGCGCAATATGCTACCAAGATCAGAACGCACCAACTTCAACCGAAGCAGAGGCCCTTGCTGCCTCTTCTGGCGTTGTTGGGTCTGCGCAAACGGATATCACGAATCCATATGAGACTATCCCATGTGGCTGTATATACTGCTTCGTATGTCTTGCGAGCAGACTTGAGGCCGAGGAAGGAGAAGGATGGACATGTTTGAGATGTGGAGAAGAAGTCAAGGAGTGCAAACCTTGGAGTGGGGATGTTATCGAAGAGAACAGCAAAACATCAACTTCTACAAAGACCGTGGGCTTCATAGAAGAACCCAAAGAAATGGCTGAAATGGAGCCACGCGCGGAAGAAGAGAGTTCCTTGTCCGAGTTGGTGATGGACTCTCCAAAAGGTGGAAACTCGTCCCCGAGCAATGCCTCAGAATTAGGAGATGAAGAAGCATTTGATGAGGAAGCTGAAGGAGAGATTGAATACGATGATGACTGAGATGAAAACTTTAATGCTTCGGATGTTATTATCCTGTAACACCAACTTAGGAGGTGGTGTACTGGCGTTGGGGTGGTGAAAATATCGGTCAGTGATTTTCAACTGATACCCAATTTTTGGATGCATTTTGATGTATTCTAGCTTGAACCAAATTACCAAGTTTAAGGTATGATTACTTACGTGACTAATTAATTCGTGAACTCATTTCGTTCATGAATATATATCCGTGGCCATTTCGTCTTTATTTTCATTCTGCTTGTTGATCCACAATATTCTACAACCAATGACATCATGACATTTGAATCCGCTAAGTAGCTGGAACACATGCTTTACTTCCTTTCTTTTCTCAAGACAACCACTCATTCCCCTTCATTGTTCTCTTCGATCATTTGGTTCTGTCACACATCAACACCTCCCCCTTAACCTCGCTTCCTAAAGATGTGGGAGCAACTAGAGCTCACAGGCCCACACATCGCCTACCTAACCTTCACCTCATTCCTCATTTCCTACGCCCTATTTTCGAGATTTATCAGAAATAACCTTCACCTCTCTGAACCTCCTCTCGCTGTCCTGTTTGGTATCTTACTTGGTCCTTATGTTTTGAACTGGATTACGCCGGTGAAATGGGGGTTTAATGATGAGACGATGCAGGAGATTACTAGGATTATTGTTGGGATTCGTATGTACCTTTTCTCTTTTCCTCTTTTCAAACTCCAAGTCTCAATGGCGGAGTAAGAATGAGAAGAATCATATACTGATTTGTATATCGTAGAATGTTTCGCAGTCGGCATCGAACTCCCAAAACTCTATTTCACCCGCCATTGGAAATCCGTCCTCTACTTCCTCGGTCCAATCATGTTTTTCTCCTGGGCCGTGACAAGTCTTTTCGCCTACTTAATATTCAGAACCTCCCTCCCAACAGCTTTAATTATCGGGGCTTGTTTATCTCCCACCGATCCCGTTCTTGCTGCTAGTGTGCTTTCCAACTCGAAATTCAGTTCTCGAGTTCCTAGAAGACTTCGGCATCTCCTTGGAGCGGAAAGTGCCTGTAACGACGGCGTCTCCTTCCCATTTCTTTATATCGGAATCATGGCTTTCAAATACTCCGCTCCAGGAGAAGCTATTGGACAATGGTTCCTAATAACCGTCCTCTGGCAATGTACTTTCGGCATCATACTCGGCCTCACAATCGGTACTATAGCCAACAAAGCTCTTCGATTCTCAGACACACGAGGATATATTTCGCAGTCCTCCTTCGTGGTTTTCTACTTGCTCTTGGCTGTTTTCTCGATAGGAATAGGATCGATACTTGGTTCCGATGATTTTCTGGTTGCGTTTGGTGCGGGAGTTGGGTTTGCGCATGATGGGTGGTTCTCGAAGAAGACGAAGAGTTTGCCGTTTCCTACTATTATTGATATGATGCTTAATTCTGGGTTGTTTGTCTTTTTCGGGTCTATTATTCCTTTCAAAGATTTCTTGCCTAGTTCTGTTACGCCAAATGTTGGGATTTGGCAACTTGGACTTTTTTTGGTTTTGATTTTGCTGTTTAGGAGGATACCTGTTGTGCTCGCTTTCAAGAGGTTCATCCCGGATGTTAGGACTTACCGGGAAGCCTTATTTTGCGGCCATTTTGGTCCAATGGGCGTAGGTGCTCTATTCCTCGCCATCGAAGCTAGAGCTCAACTAGAAACTGGGACGTCCATTCCGATACCTAGACCTGAGATTCCTCATCTTTCACATGATGAGAAGTTGGGGGAGAAGGAGAAAGCTATCTTCCTCATTTGGCCGGTGGTTTGTTTTGTTGTACTGGGTAGTACGATGGTTCATGGACTTAGTACTTTGGGAATCAGTGTTGTGGGACATTATTCTAGGGAGGAGGGGGAGAGGAGTCGGTTACTGGGGGGAGAGACGGAGGGGTTGGGCGGGATGGTGCATGAGGGTGGGGGTGGGGAGAGTGAGCCTGAGGTTAGTGGGACGGATGAGGAGTTGTGAGGTGTAAACATATTGGGATGGGAATCGGAAAATGGGACGCCGGTGGGTGGGTTTTGGTGTTGTGTTTTGGTGTAAGGGTTGGGGTTGAAGGTCGTGGTTTTGTACATATGGAATTGGGTTTTGGTCCTTTTTGAAAATCGATTGTGTTCGTTACTTGGATTGTTTCTACAGGTCTTCTTGTTTGACTTCTAATTGATTGTGGGAGGAAGAAAATCGCAACCGCTGTCTCCCAAAGGATCTCTGAAATAACGGCGATTGAATTAAGTAACCACGTGCCCTGAAATGGCCTCTTCGTTTTGTTGCATGCGATTCTTGGGTTGCCCGGGAATAGCAAGTTTTACTTACTCGTAGGTAATCTGCGAATAGCTAGGACCTTTTTAGTAGTTAACCCTTGAATAATAATCTAAAAATCGATTTCCCTATTACGGTCGCATCTTCCTATCCATGGGTAGCCCAGAAATAGCAAGTTCTATTTTGCTCTGCTATTCGTAGGTAACCCATGAATAGCATACCTTTTTAAAACGCGCACTATTAGTAGGTAACCTACGAATTACCAATGCAAAAGGTTCCATTCCTGTAAACAGCTACACAGCTACACCGCCTGAACTTATCACTCTTTATGAACAGGTGCTAGTGTTCTTCGTACATGCAAATGCTGTTTCGTTACAAGTCCCAATTTTCTATTCCTAGGTAGCCTAGGAATAGCAGCTCCAATTTTCCATTGCTGGTCGACCAAGTGTAACTTTTTGCTACTAACAATAGCAATATGCAGTGTAAGCACAAATTAATCTGATTAATGACTTTTGGTTAATCTGATTAATGATTAGGACCTTATTAATCTATGATTAGATTAATTATAGGTCATTAATCTAATCTAATCTAATCATTTCTTACGCTGGCAACATGCAAAGCCGCTAATACTACTAGCAACAAACCAAACAGCAAATATGCTGGGAACAAGTGCTAACTTCTTTTCGTTGCAAGTCGCAATTTCTTATTCCCGGGTAGCCCGGGAATAGACTCTCGAATTTTGACACCCCATGCTAGAGGAAGAGATCAATCAAAAGGCCTGTACCAGTATACGTTATTCGCTAATCATATAATTGACCGGTTTTATCTAGACATACTCTAAATTCGCTATAATCAACCTTCTATAGTTTTTTGAAATAGTTTAAGTATTCCAAACTATAAAAGATATTCATAAAAAACAAATCTTGCTCAGATAATTACCTAATACTCTGTACTTCAAACTATTTAATCAATTAATTCAATTAATCTTGAACAATATAATTTGATAGCTTAACTTACTAGACTCACTACTTAATGCTCTAAAGTAGCAAAGTGATTGGTCAATGCCGCAATTGGTGGATAAAGCATACCACTACGAATTCTTCAGCACCCACTTTCAAAATTGTAAAACGAGAGCCAACGATGATGAAGTTCTCTGGGCTGCTTTTTAAGCTATCTTTCGTTGATGAGCCGACAAAGGATTCAATTTGGCAAAACATATCTGGATTTCACTGCGTCAAACTCCTCCAGTGTACGCAATGAGTAGAGTAGAGTAGTGACCACTACTCTACTCTACTCACTACTACTCGAGTAGTACTCTAGAGTAGTCGAGTAGTGCGGGCCGAATCGGACCGGGGCTCAGAGTGGCGTCGGAGTGGCGTTCCGGGGCTGCTCAGAGCTTAAGCGAGGTCTCCTTACCCCTCTATTTACTACGTAACTTCTTTAATAATAGCTTTAATAAATTAGCTATTAATTATATTCTATATACTAAGTTTCGGTCAGCAAAGTCGAACTCTCAGCCTGTACGAGGCGCTGGCTACGAACCTTCGATCATGTTATCGGAGAGCTGATGAGAGTCGCACAAGAGGAGGAAAGGGGTTGTCGTCGTCGTCGTCGTGGTGCGACCGTGGAACTGGCGGTGAGGCTAGGAAAGCAGAGTTTTCACGACAGCGACAACAACAACAAAACCGACACGAAGACCTTATCCACAATCACTATACCACCCCTTGAGCTATACCTAAACGAAGTATTACGAGAAGACATAACCGACGCGGCGGACGAGACTTGGACGAGGAGGCGCTGTACAGATTATAATAACAACATACAGTATATTCCACCGAAGACTCGATGAGCGTAGGACCTCGACCCCGGGGCAGGTGCCTCGTCCCCACCTGTTGCTAGATGGGTAGCAAAGAGGGTATTCGGAGTATACGTGTCTTAGAGGGAGAAACTCTGTCGAGGCGTCTTATACCCTGATTCGGGAGGGACCGCTTACCCCTCCCCTAAGATAGAGAGAACAATACTCGAAGGTATATATATGTCGGAGGAGGAAATTTGAGGGCATTACTGAGTTCAAGTCGAGGACAAGGCAGAGGTTACGCAGGACCAAGTTGTAGATTATAATAATAATATACAGTATATTCCACCGAAGGCTCGATAAGCGTAGGACCTCGACCCCGGGGCAGGTGCCTTGTCCCCACCTGCTGCTGGATGGGTAGCAAAGAGGGTATTCGGAGTATACGTGTCTTAGAGGGAGAAACTCTGTCGAGGCGTCTTATACCCTGATTCGGGAGGGACTGCTTACTCCTCTCTTAGGATAGAGAGAACAACGCTTAAAGGCATACGTATATCGGAGGAGGAAATCATAAATATAAGACTGAGGGATTGGTTAGTGGCAGGCAGGAACAAGAGAGAAGCGTCAGACAACAACAGGCTCGTTCGATAGAGGAATGGGTACCCTGTATTTGGATACGGCTTTTAAAGCGCATGAAGGTGTCTTTTCTGGCCGTTGAACGGATAGTAGAGGTCTGTAGAGATAGAGAGGAGTGTTACGCCGGTTACGGAAGAGCGGGAACAGCTACCTAGACAACCCTTGGAGCTGAGGAGGAGGGCAGGATGTTATAAGGCTACTTTGACTCGTCTTTGGAGCTCATTTTTACCTGTATCTCAAACAATGACTAGTAGAAGTACTGCTTGCTCTTAGAGCTTGGCCTACGGCCTACGCAGCGTAAGAATTATATATATATACTAAGTTTCTATACTAATTAAGTCTTTAAGTTCTCGCCTTTAAGTTGGTGGAAAGTTAATAAGCTTAACTATCCGGTTTTATCTATATTAGCTCGGAAGTATCTACAAGTTCCAGCTACTTCAGCTCCAAGCGAGAGAGTATTTAGTCAGGAAGCTTTAATAGTAACAAAGCAACGAAATAGGCTCTCTAAAGACACTGTAGAGGCTATAACTAGTCTAAAAAGTTGGGGGTTCTTTATAGAACAAGAGCAAGAAACAGAAGAAGAGAAGAAGAAAAGAGTAGAGGCTAAAAAGACAGAGGACTACGAGGATAACTACTTGTGCTTTGTAAATATATAAATATTACTAAGACTACTCAAGACTACTCGAGTAGTCTTGAGTCACTACTCTACTCTACTCATCCGACCCGCTACTCATACTCTACTCTACTACTCAAGAGTACTACTCAAGTAGTTGTGAGTAGTTGAGTAGTTTGTGTATACACTGAACTCCTCGAACTCGGGACTTGTAATTCCAGGTAGATAGCAAAAAAGTAATTATACTTAAAGCACTTAACAATATGAAAGACACCGATTAAGTTCAACGGACAGAAAGTAGTTGGTTTCAGATAACCTATGAATACATTATGCTTTAATCACTGACGCGATTGGACAAAAGCGCCTGTCATCTAATAGTCAGTGCCCAAAAATGCCGAGCAAGAAGGCTTGGATTATAGAGTTATGGAGCTTCTCAGTCATCAAGAAATCCCCAGTCAAAGCAACGTGTTGCTCATATCTGGCAACGGTGAATTACTCAAACCATCTCGGAAAGAGAATACATTTGCCTTATCCACCAAGAAGTCTTTGGACTTATTCGGCAAAAATATCACCAGGTATTCAAGTGTTTACTTCCAGATTCGTCGAAACCCCGAAGAATGAAGGAAAGGCTGATGAATACGGAAGTCGCTATTTGCTACACAGGTGTACTTAGAGTGAGACAAATACTTATGCTGTGACTATAACTAATAGTATAATAAATGAAACTTCTACTTGAAGATATGTCCTGAGACTTGCTAAACAACAGACATGAAACACTTGTTTACTGGAAGATAAAATGCGACGATGAATTCACAAGGGAATTATGTGGTTGAAAATCTTCTGGAGAGGTTCGTATCCCTTCTCCTGAAAGGCTTCTGAGGGGTTAAACTGAGCTGTCAAGTTATCCTCAAATAACTCGCCATCACGAGATCCCTTTTCATTTCGTTGAGAGATGATCATGATGTGCTCATCGCAGCTGAGAAAAAAAGGATACTAGGAACGATAAATCTTTTTGGAATATCGGAATAGAGCTCTTGAAGGATTATTTTGAGGTTGAAGGAGATCTGAGAGACCCCCCTCCCCGAGTTTAAACACCGAAGCTGGAGATTGTGAGTGATGAATTTCCTTGACAAAGTGAAAATAGAACTCTATAAGGAATATTTTGAGGATAAAGAGTTGCTAGAAGGTAACTTTATAAACGGACTATACAAGCTGGCCATACATGATGATACCTAGCAATAGCCGATGCGGAACTCAAGCCATAATTCAAACCCAGCTTGGCATTGGGTGGGAAGAGACATCAATGATGATATTCAAACGAAGGAGGAGATTACGAAAGAGAACGCCAAGGCCAGGCACGTGATAGTGACCCTTTCTCGCAATTATTTCGGTCAAGTTCGGCATCGGTCAACAACACCAAAACAATTCACACCCATCAAAATGACCTAGGTATTTACCTGTACAGGATGGAGCGCACATTAAAGGGAATTGATGCTGACAGCTTCCCAAAACCTCAGCCTTTTTTACGCCATCCCCCGAACTTTGGACACACCCCAGACCGCCATCTCGAGGTCACTTCCCCATTGGGTCGATTGCTCCGCAGCCTGCACAGCTGTGGTGGTCTTATCTAACCAAGGAGATCTTAGGTAAGAAGCCGGGGAGTTGGTTCCCACGTGTCGCGTGTCGAATTGTCGCCATCGCCATCCTCTTGGTCTCAAATGCTTCTTCCGCGTGGATTCCGCGGATACCGCTGTTGCGGGCGAGAGAACCGAAGCTACACACCATCTTTTTTCATGATACAAGCAATTGCAACCGCACTGTCACAATGCTGACGGCAGCACAAGCACAGCAGCTGCTATTGAAAGCACCACATGAGGGCTACTTGTACCGAGATTTGGGAGGGCGAGGGGTGTCGAGTGGAAGGTCAGACCCGAAGATGCTGGAAGAGCGCTTGTTTGCTTGCGAAAAGAATGAACAGTCAAGAGTATGAGCAACGTCGAAAATTGGCGGGAAAAACATAGCTACGGCCACCAGCAACACAGGAAAAATGCAAGAGGATGACTGTGTAAAAGGGCGTTGCAGATGTCATATATCTGGTCCAAGGTTACCACCAAGTCGTACGCCACCAATTCTCCGCCAGCGTCGTTGATTTCGGTATCAAAACACGGCATTTCTGTCAACATCTTCAACCTCTTATTCTCCCCATGCTACCTTATCGCTGCAGTCTTCGCCCCCAGACCGCTTCGCCTTGTGCGTCACTCCATCTGCATGTGCCGGCTTTGCACGTCTGGTGTGCAACACATTTGGTATTATTAATGGTCAACTCGATGACAAAAATTGCTGACCTGCACCTCAAAACGGTTGCTGACACCACCACCAGACGCGCGCTCATTGAACCAATTGTACAAACAACACACCGGCATGGCCGATACTGGCCAATACACGATGTCTGCTTCTTCCAGGACTTCCCGATCAAATGAGCACGTTATGATTGCTCAGTTTCCTCGGAGAATCGGACGAGAATGACGATGAAGGAAAGAGAACGGGCGTGATGCCTGCCTATCGCAGACGTCCACGATCGTCCAGGCATCGTAGTTACCCATCTTGGGGGGTGGTTGCGGTGTAGATTCCATAGAATGTAGCCACACACTGTTAGGTATTGGTTCTTTACCACGCGTACCATCTTCGCTAGTACTCCTAGCGATCCCTTTATTTCAATTTTGACCGCCTCTCAAATACGGATTGGATGGCTACCAGGAGCGAAAACTGCAGCCTGGATTCTGTGGATCGATGGTCAACAGGGGCTCCTGAGATCTTCGAAGTTCAATTAAGGATTAGACTATTTTGGGGTTGCGCCTTGGCTCCTCCTCATGGAGACCAATCACGAACGAGGATATTGCGGCCGACAGCCCCGCCCTCGTAGTCCCAAAATGTCACCTTTTTGCAGACTCGGCGTGGTTTTACGCACCTCGTCTCACGCACGCAGAGCAGTTAGCATTACGCTCATTTTCCCAAACGGGAAAATAGGTCGATTTCGGCGTCTCATCGGTGGTTTTGATCGATCTTTTGATCATCGACATTTCTTCAAGTTTTCATTGTAGGAATCAGGGAGCATCTTGCATTCTTCATACAAGCAACCCCACGTGGAGGATTGAGGTTGCATATACGAATTTTGGCTGCTCTTTGATACGGGAAAGGACCAAACGGTAGCACTGTAGGGATCTGGCTTTTACGATGCTTGTCTAGTCGAATCCCTTTAGTTTCACTCAAGCCACAAACGACTTCCTACATGCAGGTACATTTCTCGTCGGGTAGTTTTTCCGACGGATTCCACACTACTATGAAATTGGCAGCTTGTTTCTACGAACCACCATGTACGCCTTATCTTTACGAAGAGAAAAGAGTAGGGATAAGCCTTACTGCAGGGTGCACGAAGTAACCCTGATACGTTTTCTTGATGCCATGTGCGTTTTGTGGCTTCATCTCTTCCAGAAACCGTCCCGTGTTTTCTTCCCCGCACTACAACAATGAATATGGGATGAATTATTCAGACAAAATTTGCATTCCGAAATTCTTTCTCAACCGGAATAGTTTTGCGCGACTAATATTTCTCAGCCTCGAGTCATGTTTTCAAAGCACCCAAAATATCTTGACAATTTATCACTTCAACGGCTAGCGGGACGCTTTAGGAAAATGGATCCCTTTCACCCCGGCTGTGGGTTAGTGTACTTGGCGAGTGAACTGCCACATCTCTTCGTCTGGATCCTGGGGCCGGAAAGATCTACTTCCAGTAAATTTACGGTCAAATCCGTCCAATGGCCGTCGAGATGGACGCATAGCTCTTCGCTTGTCGTAATTCGTACTCCTCAAAGTGTATCCCGCCGGCCTGGACCATGAATTCATCGGGTACTTTGAGGTTACTCAGGGAAGTACCAAGCTAATTAGCAAAGAATAGTTTGGTTCCTACGGCATGAAACCCCCAAATGAGTTCCTTCGATGGTACCTCTTTCGTCGATCTACTTTACAGAGAATTTAGGTGAGTTTTCCTTTTTACGTCGTTCTCTCAAGGTTCCGAGACATCCCGCGAAGCAGCATGCATCCCAGTAGGATATCGAACGTTTTTTCCTTCTTGTTATTCCTCACACGTTGCATTACATAGCCTCTATCAGCCTCATGATGGCGAAATGTCGAGTTTGTCATTTTCGTGGCAATTCTGCAATCTTCTGAATAAACCTTAATAATTGATGGGGATTTGGACACAGGGCTGAATCGCTACCGGGCCTGCAGGCCTCCTATGCATGCCTTTGGGGAATGGAGTGTCGGGCGACAAAATAACTCTATTTTGATTACGGTGGGACCACAGGGATCAAGAATCAAATAGAAACTTGATCTGAGATTAAATGTGGAAGACATATTCAAGCGCACACCTGGAGGGCGTTGGACTGGCTTCTTCTTTGCTGACAATGTGGTTCCCCTGCTGACAGAAGGGCTGACCATCTTGGCATAGCAGCCGAAGGCAAGTCGGTTTGCAGGGGTGGGATTGGTCTGCATCATCCCCATGGCATGCACAAATCACTGGGTACTCGAGCAGAGTACAGCAGCGGATATGAGGGCGGCGGATGGTGACAGTGCGGAGCTTAGACTATTTCTGAGCGGAGACCTGTATGTATACTTGGCTCCCACCTCAGTTTGAATACGGAGTATTCTTCATATCTTTCTCTTCAAGTGTTTCATTATTAATACCTGGCCCATCCTCCTCCTTCCCAAGTTCAGAAACCAAGCATTTCATCCTCGAATCCTCACCCCACACAGACCTCGAGTATTAAGCAATACACAGTTTCGAGTCCACTGGTTAAATACAACACACTTTCCTGCTTCTCAGTTCCACCCCATCATGAACAGCTTCGAGTTTACGAACCCCGATACATTTGACATAGGCGAATCAGAAGACTCCATTTCCATGTTCTTTGACTTTGAATCACCTCCACCATCTTTCGACGACGACTTTCCCGCAATGAATACACCCTCTCCACCTCGTGAAGCCTCGCCCACTCCCTCAAAACCCACAACCACCACCACAGCCCCGAGAGGAGGAATTCGAGTGTCACTAGCCTGCATACCTGTAAGCAATTCTCACTCGCTCCAAACTTGCTTCTTCTAAGCACCCAACTAATCATCTGATTAGTGTCGAAGCCGTCATGTAAAGTGTGGTGCCGAGATGCCGGCATGCTCACGTTGCCAGACTGACGATAAGCCATGTTTCTATGCCAAATCCCGACGGGGAATGCGCGATCGTAGTGCGCCCAAGAAGTCAAAAACAGCATCCAATAAAGTATCGCCGTCTCCAGACTTCCGACAACCTCAGACGCATGACAATCTAGGCTTCGGTGGCTATAATCTTGGGAATGAGCCATGGGGGACTCAGAGTTCGAGCGCGTCGAGTTCGGTGTCTGGAAGTATTGATGGGAGGTTTGCTAGTGCGCTTGAAGATGTTCGGCCGACGAGTACGAGGAGGTTAATTGATTTGTTTTACACGTATGCTCTACCTTCCCGTCCCTTTCTCTTGAAATTTACTAACAAGACATAGATATTTCTACAAAGCCCACCCATTCCTTCTCCCACGGTACTACCTCCTCACCCGTCTCCAAACAGACCCCGCATCCCTCTCCAACCTACTCCCAGTAATCTCCTACATCGGCGCCCTCTACGACCCGTCCATCTCCTCGACTCACTTCCGCGATCTGGCGCTTGCTCAAATCGATTCTCCTTCTTTCCCTGTTAATGGATTCTCGGTTCAAACGCTTCTACTAACCGCTATCGCGTTACATTGCGAGGACTTTATGGATCTGGCGAGGGGTGTGCTTGAGAGAGCTACTTGGATGGCTGTTGAATTGGGCATGAATAGTTTTGAGTTTGCGGAGGTGGAGACGGATTCTGTTTTGGGCGAGAGTTGGAGGAGAACTTATTGGGGGATTTGCGCTACGGAGAGGATGTTTGCTGGGTCGAATTTAGGGAATGGAAGTACGATTGGGAATGGGGTTGGGATGGGGGAGGAGGGGTTTATTGAGGGGTTTGCTTGAGGGTTGAGTCTTCTACGCGGCTTGTGATGGTTGGGATCAAGCGTATATTTTGCAGGTTTTGGCGTTTGGGTGGCACCTTGAGAAATCATTGTTTATGGGTTTGGGTATTGGATTTTCGGACGCCTTAGCTTATAGTGTTTTGGGGATGATGGTGTCTTGCTTTGTTTCTGTTGTTTCTACGGACCGCTCCTAGATGAGAGATTAATGGGTTGCTGGACAATAAACTAGAAAAAAGATGGGTATATACAAGTTGCCTTTCATATATTGAAAATAAAAAGTCTCTACACTTTTCAAACAACCTATCACGCATCCGGGGCAACTAAATTGTGCAGCAAAGTTATGCTTGTTCTCTTGGACTTGAATAGTCTTTCACTTCTCAATGACATGGTCATTTTCCCACTTCACAAAAGCGCAACCTCAGAAAACACTTGAAGGAGCAAACCTTCAACCAATCAAAAATTCTTCCTCGCATTGAAGATGGGAATCCTTCTGGGGATCCCAATCCCACACGGCCGGCAGTTGGTGGCGGTATTCTTTCAACAACTGACACGTGGGAATGTGGGAATGGAACGTGGCGTGGGATTGAGGAGGATGGGTTCTGCATGTTAGACTTGGCAAGGAGAAGTGGACGAAGCACGAGGGGATGGGGGAAAGACCAGGGAGTTGGAGGGAGATCAGTTTAGACTAAGTACGAGGACATACTCGTGGTGGACACTAAGAGTGGCAGTAAATAGCTCTAAAACACCTGTGTTAATGACTTTGAATTGTTCGAACTATGTAAAATATTTGGTTGAATTACCCTAGAAAGTTGGAATAACGAGGACTGGGGAGTCAGGTACGAACGTGATGTATTTATTGTTAATTTTAATGTCCATCGCGAAGATATGCAACCTTTTTTCCCCCTGGGAATGCAGATAAAGATACTACGCTAGGGAGTACTCGGTTCCCAGTCTGGAATAGGTGTGTGCTTCACTTGGCTGTAAAGGTCCTCAGGTTGGGGGGGCCTGGGTTTTTCTTCCCGTGTTTTCACGGAGGTGTTTTTGTGATGGTACGGGGGCGGAAAGTGGATTGGCTGGAAGTGAGTGAAGAACTGCGGGGGTAATGCATAACTTAAGAACGTTGAAGTGATTGGGTAACGGGTGAGATTAAAGCATGCATGGTGCATATAGCTCCAACTGTGGGGGTTGATTAGCACGCGGTGCGGCCGGCGGCCGCAGAATTTCTTGATATGTGGCTGGCCGTTGCACAATTCAATATTTGGAATTTGCTGGACTTTGATGTACATGTAAGGCGAAGTAAATGGAAGATTAAGGTTAAACCAAACCAGGAATCGAGATTGGGAAAAGTGAAAGATACAATGGTTTAACGGCCCGATATGGTCGTCGACCAAAAATTTACAAACCTTGTTTGAATGGATGGGTGGTGATTAGATGGTAGGGAATAGTGATTACTGATTAATTGCTTCAGTTGGTTAAGGAGGTGATTAGTGAGTCGTTTTACTCGTTTGAGGCGCAATGCCGCGTAACCGCTAGGCGTTTTTCCTTATACCCTATGCTAGGTCTGCTTCAACTTTGGAATTTGGAAGGTGCTTGTATCTTTCCCCACCCTTGGTTTTCACCTCGTATTCTCCTTCACTTTGTAAATTCGCAAACTGGAGAATTTGGAAAACCTTGCAGGTTTTGGTTTGAGATCCTTTCCGTAACTAGTTATTTCTTCCCCCCCTTTTTTTCTCCTTTCCCCGCTTTATGAAATGTTCTGCCCTGATGGTTATCCCGTATTTTTGATATCAGGCTGTGCATGCCGCGTTTCTCGTAATTTAGCTAATCGAGAGGGACTGGGTTTGGGTTCGTGTATGTGTGGTGCAGATCTTCTGGAAAGCAGGTTTTGGCGGTTTTGGTATGTTTGATGTTTTTCGAAGTCGTGTTGATATGATGTTTCGATTTGTGTGATTTATTGGTTGATTTTTGCGAGTTCAGGAGAAGAGTTTTGAGGGAGTGTTTAGTGTGATTTGTTACATTTGTAATGTTGGGTTTTATAAGATTCTGGTTTTTGGAATGGTTCATCTAATGTTGGAGTCAATTGAGATGTTAGTTCAGAGACCGCATGTTCTATGCTTAGTGAATTATCCTTTGGCTGGTTGTTATTGTTGATGGGATTCAATCGTAGACCGTTCAAACCTTCCTCCAGTACTATCCCTTTCGTTCAGCATACTTCAAATTACCTGCAATCATAAAACGACCACACAATCAACCACCTCTGCAATTACTTTCCTCTGTGCCATGCCATGATATGCCAGCGAAGACCCAGAATCTGCCTTCGGCTATACTGCTTCGAAATGAAATACCCTATCTCCTGCCCCTCAATTACCATGGCTATGGTCGTGCATATTCGAATGATCCGTGTTCGAGGTGAAGGATGGAGGAATTGGGATATAGGGTTGTTTTCGGTTTAGCTTTCGAAGTTCGAAGATATTGTATTCGTGGAATCGTGGTGGAGAGGAGGATTTTTCGATCGAGGTGGCAAATTTGTTTTCGATGGGAGGAAGGATATTCTGGCTTCGATAGGGGCATTGACCTGCCAAGTTAATTGCAGTGCGATTAAGTGACGAAGCTCTTGCCACTGCGTTTTCGATGTTTGATTCGATATTCGTGTGGAGTTTGGTAGCCGTGAGGAGTTTCGATGGATTTGATGAGCCCGATGACTCTCTAGATGGAAGGATTGACGTGTTGAAGTCCCTGTGGTATTGTTATGGTGGGAAATCCTCGAAGAGGATGTAATTGCTGCTGGAAAAAGAGCGGCTAGGCTGTCGCGAAGTTCGGTAATTGCAGCATTTGCACGTCGCATAAACTAGTGGGCGAAGTGACAATTCATATTGTAGAAGAATGGAGGCGCAAGAAAATCAAACGCGCTGCACCAGATGTCTCCGGGAAGATGTGTCTGCGATGAAGATTCAGAAGAGATTGTCACCAATCTTGGAATCTTCGGTAAAGAAGACAACCAGAGAACTTCAACACTGGCTGAGCACTAAACTATATAGAAGCAAACATTGAACCCGATATTTTCCAGCAAAGCTTTTCATAATACTCGTCGGTGTACGCAGATAAGATCTCTGCTGACGACTCCACCACATTGCCGAGTTCAAGCAGAGGAAGCCGCGAGAAAGAAGGCAAATTCGGGGAATTTGTGTACCTCAAAGTGCCTTCACTGCACAAAACTAGACTCAAAGAACACACTGAAATTTGTGAAAGCACGAAACTTTCGTACTCAAAACAAAAGCCGTACGATTTTCAATTTTCAAATGGTGACTGATAGCCGGTGTGGATCTGGAGATGGCAAAATCGCCAAAACGGGCGATTTTCCCGGGTTCTTTCGTCTGATTGGTTGACAGCAATTACTATTTGCGGACAAGATTACTGAGCTGGTTAGTGATTGGCTGTTTTTACAAAGCTGAGTTTGAAACATACTAGTTGATAAGTCCGCAATCTAAAGCACATAAGATATGCATGATGTCTTTAAACTCCGAAATTCATGGTATCTTCAAAACCACTTTACCTCGAACCCTTCCTTCTTCCATAAGTTTCACAGCTTTCCTCCAACCTTCTCGCTCATCAAATCCGCCTCGGATCACTTCTTGGATTTCTGTTTTGACCTCGCCTAGATCCGTGAGACGAGCGACTTGCTCTAGGTACGATGATTTCGAATAGAGTGAGATGCAAGCGTATCGAGGACCCCAAATCCAACCCCTGATGTACCGCAATACTTGAGCTGGGTTTGCGAAATATGTGATTGACCCACCGATTGATTTAACATTGGTCTTATCGCCCACGATTGTTACATAGGCACCATTGGTGTTGAGAATTTGAGGCTAGTTCTGATTAGACTTGGACTGTTTGGGAAAATGGCAGAGTCACATACATATGTGGAGAGAAGATCAGTTCCTCCAACGCAATCAACAATTAAGTCATAGTCTTTTGTCGTAAGCACCCGCTGGGAACTGAGAGCCGATGCCACATCTTCTTTAGTGTAGTCGATAACTTCATCGGCGCCGAGATCCTTGACAAACTCGGTATTCCGAGTGGAACATATAGCTGTTACGTGACACTCGTATACAACTTTAGCAACTGTGTAACGATCAGCATTGGACGACGAAAATTAAGCTTCAAACCTTGAGTAAAAAGGAAATGAAATCTCACGTTGGACTAGCCAGGACCCTGTACCACCAGACCCTCCGCGGATGACCACCTTCCTAGGAGAATTATCAGGCAGTAGAGGTGGCAACCAATCTAGACAAGAGAATGCAGTCAAGGCTACAAGGGGTATGGAAGAAGCTTGCTCATGGGTAAGACTTGTTGGTTTCTTTGCAACAGGGTCTGAAGTTGGGTTGACATTGATATATTCGCTGAAGGTTCCTTGGCCGAACTAGGAAATTGATCAGCCATTTTGAAATTGATATATCCTTTCTTTTTTGAGGCAGAAGCGAAAATATCGAGACCTGCGAGTGAGGAGATGAAGACAGAAAAAGGAACCCAGAACAAAATAACGAGAGGAAAGACCCACAACATGGAATAGTAATCCAAAAATATCATCACCTTCCTTCCAACCATTGACTTTACTACCAACCGCAATGACTGTGCCAGAAAAGTCCCTTCCCATCCCCTTGTCGCCGGCCACAACTCCAACAAGTCCGGATCGCCATAATTGAATATCAACCGGGTTTATTGATGCTAAACGAACCTTCACAAGAAGCTCGCTTGAGGGGAGTGGCGGGATCTCTTCTTCGCTCACAAATAGATCTCCGCCGATGCCGTTGAATCGGAGTGCCCGGTTTATCTTGGGAATCTCCATGATTTGTTTGGTTTCAGCTTTGGGGGCGTTGGCTGGGATTTGGTGATGGCGTTGTCAAATCCCGAGAGAGTAATCCCGATTTGCCATCGGACTTAACGTGGGCCTCGGTTCGGACTTTATGCTCGGACTTTGGGCTCTGATTGGTGGGGTACGGGACAGCAGATTTCAACAAAAAACCACTACCCAAAATCACTCATTCACTATTTCAACTTCTTGAACACCCCCTCGACTACTCCTTACAATCCTCGGTTGCTTAACGAGGCCACCCCTGTAGACGCTCGCCTATGAACTACCGACCATGGAGGCAGACGGAGACTTCATCAAGTCTATCTCGTGGTGCAGAGACCTGCTTGGTAGTCCAAATGTCACGATAGTCCCTACTCCATCCCGAAAAATCAAGGAGAGCACTGAAGACGCTCTATTCTCTGAAGCTTTGAAGGACAAAGATACTGTTAGGGACTGCTTGACCTTTCATGACCGACCAGAGTCAGATTCAGCGCTCATTCATCAAGTCAACATGATTGTCAGTCTGGGGCACAAGGTCAATGGATATCCTCACGTCACTCATGGAGGAATGGTTGCTGTCTTGTTTGATGAGGTTATGGGGACTCTATTGGCATTGAATAAACGTCGGGTTGCAATTCCAGGAGTTGAAAGTTCGGTCACCGCCAACTTGAACGTCACGTTCCTGTTACCTGTCGCCACTCCACAAACAGTTATACTGAGTGCTGTATTCAAGAAGATTGAAGGAAGGAAAATCTTCATTGGGGCGACATTGAAGGATAGCGCTGGGGTTGCTCATGCAAAGGCGGAAGCATTGTGGATTAGTTTGAAGGAAAAGCTGTGAGCGGTGATATACCTGCTCGGGATTTCACGAGCCCATTCACCCCAAAGCATCGCCACTTCCGGACTCTGTTTGAGGAAAGGTCCCTAGAGGTTGTCTTCATGGAAGGAGGTTCGATACTCATTGATACGTGCCACGACGGTGGCACCAGAAAAAATTGAGGTTCTTGATTCCACTCACATCAGCCATTGGCGGGATGTATTCTCATGTTCCTCAATCATCAAAACCTTCTATATCTTTATCTACGTCTTTGCAATGAGATTAATTCATGTCAATCATATGTTATATCTGATGGCGGTGGACTCTATATAATAAGTTTTTTTTGATTCAAGTGAGGGATCTTTTTTTATATGAGCTGGGTACGGATTCCATGAGCATGAGAGCTTACACTGACAGAGTTTAGGGAATGAGCTTTCTAGGGGATAAGGGGTCAATTACACCGAAAACAAAAAGACCTTGGGGGCTACCTCATCCGTTAGGTTTATCATCAAAGAATTGGGTCACTCAAAGGTGGAAAGAGAGGGAGTACAAGAAGTAGACATTCCGAGTCGCTAAATATGGATTTAGCTTGCGGAAGCATTCCCTCCGCACCCCACCCCCACAGCATCTTCGGGCCGGTATATCCCCTTCAGCCACCGATTTTGTGCCCTATTTCATCATTTCACGTTGATCTTGGATCGTAAATCGCGTGGTTGCTGCATCTACTCAGCCTCAAACATAGGATATATTTCATTCGGGGAAGTTGAGTCCCTATACGACGGCTCAAAATGTTCTTGTGTTCCGATTTCTTGTCCCCTGAACCTGGTGGTTAATATAAGCGGCCGGTAGTTTGAAGTCATTTTTGAGGGGAAGAGTGGAAATTTGGGTACTGGATAAATTCCGTCGTGTGGATTTGATGGGTTTAATTTGCCTTCTTGTTCGGATGAAGGTTTAGGGGTTAGGTGGGGGAGGGTTGTGGGGTATAAAGTATATCCCCAGCGCTGGCAGTTCGTCTCTTCTTCTCTTCTTTTCTTTTACTTATTAACAAAGTCCTGTATTCTGTTTCGGTAAATCTTTCAATATGTTACTCATTAAAGCTCTTGCTGCGTTGGCAATTGTCGCCGTGGAAAAGGCTGCAGCCACGATATTTTACGCGGGGGTCGCGGAGAGCTCGGGAGAGTTTGGAGTATGGAGTATGTGCACAAGTTTCTTTCCGGATTTATTCAAAATTTTGCTTCTTGAACAATGGTCGATGGAAACTAGAACTCAGTAAGAGACGGAAGGAGAAGGATGTCGTGAACTGACGTCTTTTAGGTGCAACTGCTACGAAGGGAACCGGACTTCCTGGTCGATTCGGGGTTGATTATTCGTTTATTGACAAGAAAGCAATTGATGTTTTCGTTGATACCAATAAAGTGAGTAAACTCAACTTTGAAGATATCTACCACAAATAAATCTGCATTGTCAACCGGGACAGAAAGGGTGCTTTTGCTAACATCACAACTCAGATCAACCTCTTCCGGATCGCGTTCCTTCTAGAGAGAATGTGTCCCCCAAGTTATGGATTAGGTGCCAAGTTCAACGAAACTGTAACTCTCCCCTCCAGCTTTCTTAATCTACTCTGCAAATACTAACCGAATGCAACAGCATTTCAACCTTTACGCCGATGCGGTCAGCTACATTTCCCAGACCAAAGGAGCATATGTGATCTTAGATCCACATAATTATATGCGATATAACGATCCTAGCTCGCAACCGATGTCAGGAAGTGTCATTGGAAACTCGAGTGATGTCACAGCAGCAACGACAACACAATTCGGGGCATTCTGGAAGGAATTGGCAAACAGATTTGCTAAGAATGAGAAAGTCATCTTCTCTATCATGAATGAGGTATGTTCTTGCTTTCCTAGTGACTTCCTGCCAGTAAGCTGATGAAATTGAAATAGCCACACGACATGGAGACCAGTTTGGTTCTTGCAAACAACCAAGCGGCTATTGATGGGATTAGATCAACTGGAGCTAAGCAATTGTGAGCATCTTTTGTTCAATCCGAAACTACCCACAAACTTACACAATTCCAGGATTCTTGCCCCAGGAAATTCCTGGTCTGGAGGTCACAGCTTTACTCAAAGTTGGACCGGTTACTCACCTTCATCTGCCTCAGCACTCGTAAACCTCAAAGACCCCCTAAACAACACAGCATTCGACATCCACGAATATCTTGACGCAGATTACTCAGGTGGCCATGCTCTCTGTGCCTCTCCAGCAGACACCAACCTCGCCGATCTCACCTCCTGGCTCAAAGCCAACCAATTCAAAGCTATGATCACCGAATTTGGATCTGCAAATGGAACTCAGTGCCAGCCATACTTAGAGGGAATGCTCGGATACATGAGAGATAATCCTGAGTATATTGGATGGACTGCTTGGGCTGCGGGACCGTTTTGGGGGACGAATAGTGCTTGTTGTACCGATTCTAAGCAGTGGGGTAGTTTGGAGCCGGGGAGCAAGGCTTCGGATGGGGGACCAGGGATGTATGAGACTGTTTGTGAGTTGTTACTCTTTTTTTTGCCTTTTTGAAATGAGTACTAATTTGGGTTGTCAATAGGGTTGGCGATTATTCAGAAGTTTGTGCCGAAAACTTTGGTTTGGAGTGGTATTAGTAGTGTTACTGGTGGTGTCTTGAGTACTAGAGGATAAGCATGAGAGCCTAGTTTCGATAAATGAAATATAATAACAAAATGTCAATGGAAAGGGAGAGGGAAAATGTTTATTTGGATATACGTGATCATTGAAACCGAGAAATCATCTTGATAAAATGACTTTTCTCTACGCGCTGAGGTTCTCGTGTTCTAAAAATAGGAGAAATGCGACGTCACCTGACACCAACAGCTACCTAACATTTGGTGATTTCAGAAAGCATCAGGACAGTTTTCATACTCTAGTTACCCCTTGCTACACGCCATCATGACCTTTGCACGGATCTTGACAGAGCCTTGGAGTCCTGTTGATGATCAAGTCTCTGTAGAAAATGGCACCCATATATATAACTTCGAGGAATACACCTTTCGCGCCTTCCGTCCCGGATACTTTTTGGGAGACGACCCAAGGACGAAGGACGGGCTTACCAGCGGCCTTCCGCAGGTTTTCTTGACGGAAAAAATTGTGGAATCGGACAGAGCACTATCTCTTCTCGGTTCTCTCAACCGACTACCCATTGAAATTCTTATCGAGATTCTTCCGACTCTCGACCTGCCATCGCTCATCTCGTTCAGAAATACCAACATGCGTGCTAGAAATATCGTGGATTCGATTGCTATGTTTCGAAGGGTTGTTTCATTCCCGAGATTGATAGGTGCCGTTTTGCAACTCCGGTGCAAATTCTTTGACCTCAATACACTCTACACCTGCATAAACAATTCAACATGCTCCTTCTGTGGCCAATTTGGTGACATGCTCTATCTGATCACTTGCGAGCGTTGGTGTTTTGACTGTTGGCAAAGCAGAGAAACGGCAGCATTGACGGTACCTCGGGAAGCAAGTCTAGAACCTCTCATGACAGATATCGAGGCTCGTGAGAAATTTGGTCACATCCCGCATGTGTTTCTTTCTCCAGGTACTTATGGGCTCGACGGAAATGCAGTTCTGAATGAACGTGCGCTCGCTTTCGACCAGCGCTCGTTTTTTGCACAGCAAGACGCACCGCCATGGAAACCTTTGACAACGACATCGTGGGGCGCCCATCCACTCAACTTTGTGGCGGTTATTCGCGCTCCTTACTTCGAAAGCCTTACTAAAGAATGGCACGAAGGATTTATGTGCTGTGCGTGTTCATTCCAAGGCTGGAGAGTCTTCCCAATCGGTCAGGCATACGAAATATCATATGACAAGGATATATTCTCGGCGTGGGAAGCTCCATGGAGACGATACACACAAGAAGGCATGCAGCAGCACATAGAACAGCATGGTCGCATTCTTCGCGTTGAAAAAAGCGGGTGGGGAAAACGATATGTACACGAACTTCCCCTCAATTCGCACAAGAGCAATCCCGCCGTGTTGCGCGAAATGAGTGAAATACTGCGTCAATGCCGAGATAAAGTGATCACATTTCCTCCCCCGCAGCTTTATTGCCCACGTTGGAGGGGTGTTTGGTCACATTTACCCCTCAAACCTTTGAAGAATATTTGTAAGCCGACGTAACTACGCCGCTGAAGATGAGTTTCGAAGAGAAGGCAAAAGTAACACTCCAGGTGACGATTGAGGATGTATGGGCAAGACGGAATTTAAATTTGAATGATTTAGTCTCAAATGCATCGGGTTCATATTTTGAACTGCATTTTCATAATTAGCAAGGTATACAAGCACTAACAGAACAATATTTCACTTTCCACATCTATCCTAAAACAGTCATGCTATTCTTGGAATTCGGATATATCGCCAAAAATCTCCCAAACTCAATCGTCAAAACCAGCCGGAACATTGGCCACTGGTCTCTTCTCTCTAGGCAATGTGCCTTCGGCCCAATCTGGTGTCTTCCCTATGGATGGTTGTCCTTGGGCCCAAACTTCCTTTGGAGCCATGTTGAAGTCATCGACATTATAAGCCAAAATCTTGGTGACTCTGGAATCACTGTTGGTTAAAGTCTCAGCTTCGAAGTTCCACCAATAGCTCCCCTCTTGAAATAATGCGTTGCCATCGACTTGGGATGGTGTTGCGCCGTTTCCATCCGCAATTATTCGGACAATACCACCCTTTTGTGCTGCTCGCTTGGCAAGCCCATATGACGCCAACTGGCCTACCCAAGAATCAATCATGGCGGCTTCGGATAAGGTGGATCCTGCTGGCACAATTTTCTTCTCTTCAGGAACTTGCAATTGATTGTTATCGAGGCCCTTATATAAATCCGCAGCGTAAAAGATTTTTCCTGTGTCATCTGGATCGAGCCCTTCTCTGAATTGAGCATTGCTTATATCGTTGAATACCCGTTGGAATTCACGCCTTGGCTCACGGCGCACTTTTTGACCGGTGAAAAAAAGATAATGACTTTCTGGTGGTATAATATCCGATCCTTGGATGTCCCAATTACGAAATCTTTCATAGGAAGCTCGGAGAGCGCTTCCCTGCTCCAGGCCTTTGTGGGCTGGTGTTTCTAATGGTAATTTATCGACACCGGGAACTCGATTAGCTTCAGAAAAGCCCGCATCGGGATTGAAGTAATTTGATTCCTGTTTCCAAGCGAGCCACTCTGGCGTAAACTGGGGAAATGGTTCCGCTGGGCGTTGTCCAGGTACAACGATTGGACCATTTTGATTCGCTGGGACACCTTCTTGTGGTTGCACAACGGTTCCTGGATCGTCTTGTCGTGTTGGCTCTTCTTGCTGCTGCGATGGAGTTTGGCTCCCCCCCTGATCACCCCCATATTGTTGATTGTCTCCGGTCTGTGATGAATCGCCAGACCCACCGTCTCTATCCTTTGGTTTTGGTACAACTCTTTTGTAAAGATCCGGTACTCGTGGATAATCGGCACAGAAATCTTGTGTTCTGCAGGTGTCGGAGCCTTTGTCAAGCAAGTTAGATTTTGAAGCAATGGAACTTTAAGGATGGGATTAATACATACTGGTATTCAATCGCGAGCTCAGATGCCGCTCAACCTCGACTGGGTAACTAAGGGCCCTCGCATCGATAACCGAGGACAACGCAAGACACAGAAGCCCTGTTACCAGAGGTTTAGAGAACAACATGTTGTTAAAATCTGTCTTCTAAGCTGGAATATATTGAGAAGACGAGCGGAAAATTGCGAAAACGAGACTTAGTGTGTGGTGAGTGAGAATCACGGCAGCGTTGTTAAGAGGATTTTGTTCTAGCGAGGTGCTTAGAATTAATTGATTGTAAAAATACTCAATTGAAGGGAATTGACAAGTAGTTAAACAAGTAAATTGTAGATGTTGTAGCAGAGAATGCTCTGAGTTAAGTACTTAAGAAACAACACAGAAACTCTACAAACAAATTATAAAAACCTGTTCCGTTGGAATGAGGGGATCATGTTCCGTCTCAACGGCCTCGGTGAGGTCTTGATATCAAGAATAGAACGGACCATTTCTTTCCATGTTGGATCATATCCTTAAAAATCCTTCCCTATGTTATTAGAAATGTTGGAACATGGAGAATTGCTCTCCTGAGATGTCACTGGGTCACTTTACTGGATTCTTTCGCGTACGGAAAACGCTGGGTTTTCGGTCATTTCTCCAGCCGATTGCTACAAAAAAGGATTATCTCACGGCGGTTAGTCCCCCAGCCGCCGCGCAGACCAACAACAGCTTAAAGCTTCTCCGTTTGGTGAGATTTCCACGCTCTCTGCCTAGAAAGCCAACTTAACCGAGGCTGACCCAACGCGTTGGGTCCGACCCATGCGCCAATGTTGGAACGTGGAGTCGAATCCTTCAATAGAATAGAAATGGTCTGAAAGTTTTTTTTGTGCAGTAAAAAATACAGTCAAACACTTCGCCCATCAGCTGCGGCTGTTTTCCGTTCATTTTTACCGCGCAATTTTGGGTTTTACGTGACTAAAGGTTGTTTTTTTGGTTCCATTTACCACCAACAACAGAAAGACGCCTCAAATTGACGCCCATGGATGTTAGTCGAAAAGCTAGGATTGCAAACCCTCATTTTCCCCTTAGTCGTTGGGCTATTTTTGAACAACCATAATCACCCATTGATGAAGACTAAGAATAACTTACCGCGCCATGATGGCTTTTTGAGATGCCAAGGATAAACTCATAGATTTCTGAGCCGGCTTATAAAAGGTCTGTTCGATTTACTACGAACTTGTCACCACAAATTTTAAGACCTATTCGTACATTCACCCCTTATTATCTCGTCTCTATATTTCTGGCATTAATTCGATCTTTTCCCCATCCTCATCTCTCCAAGAAAAAAAGCCCCCACTTTCTACTTTCTCCAACTATCCTTCTTTGTTCCATTGCACTTTTTGGAAATTTACCGAATTATTCGGGAGACCATTCAATATGTCTTTTGCTGCAGCGTTCGGGGTGGAGGCAATTGCCGGGTTTGCTTTCATGGGACCACAGGCAATACCACCAACAGCAAAAATTGCTGTCCAGATTGGTGTTGGATCTACTGCTCTTGGGACCCCAAAGGGAACCTCTGGAAATACAGCCGGTATCACACCAAGTTTGTTTCTTTACGACGCACACGGCGACAGAATATCTGAGCTATTGGGCGGCGACGTTATGAGAGCTGGGACAAATGTCAAAGTTGAATTGGACCAAGACTTCCAATCAGACGAAGGAAAGAAAACACCCGAATATATGAGGCTTCAAGCCCATTCAAAAGATGCGACTTGCATCAGTTATGTCACTGTTACGACCCCGGGACAAGACCACCGAACATGGCATGCAGGGTATGTCAAAAAGTGTGCAGAGACAATGGGGAATACTCAGCTCTGGTATCCCAGTCCAGAGAGTGTTCCCGCATCCGATTTCAAGCCTGGGTGTGTTTGGCTTAGCAACGAAGAAAGCGACAATGCTCTGCAGGGGATCTCATTTAAACTAACTGATTTTGGCTTTCCCAAATCTGAAGATGCATTAAACATGCAGAAGCAATACACTGAATTTCCAGACACACTCTGCCAATCACCAGCAAGAATGACCTTGTGGAAGGCGCTGTTCGTTCTCGATTGTATTCCTTTTTACGATTATTTGGGAGAAAAGAACAATAGAACAACTGGTCCTGACGCCGGGTTCGACAAAGATTTTCAAAAGGTTATCGACGGTCACACGCTACCCTGCAAGCTCGAAGGGGGAAAGCTGCCAGGGGGTAGCGAGCCTTATAAGCAAATCCTGGAACCTGGTAAAGGACCGAAAGTCCTCACCCCTGAGCAGACATCTGCGGCCAAAGCAAAAGAGGCCGCTGATGCAAAAGCGAAAGAAGCAGCGGACAACGAGGCGGGAACCAACACACACGGCGGAGCTCCTGGTGCTGGTAATTCCGGTGGCAAGACATCTTCGATAGATAAAAACGAGGGGGGGTTGAACGAGAACGCACCAAGTCCGGGTCAGGGCTCCTTTGGAGGAGTTTCTTCAGAAATTGGGATTCCAGGAGCAGGAGCTTTTGGGGGTATCGCTGGAGATTTCCCGGTCTCGGAAACCACACCCGGCGGGGTTCTGGGGCCAATCCCAGCTTCTCCAACGACGAATGTCAACCCCGCTGTGACTAGCGAAGCGCCGCAATCCTTGGACGACCCATTTGAGACTGAAGGTGGAATTGAACCATCCCCTTTAGGAGACCGCAAAAGATCCAGCATATTAAGAACTCGTGCCCAGCGACACGCCAGACGAGATTTACTTAGAACGAAACGCGACTACTGTGTTGACCGGCTAGTTATAAGCCACCATCATGAACATAGTGCTCGTGAGGTTTGCTCAATGAGTTCCTCATGGGGTCCGGATTTTGTATCTATTGCGGAAGGACTGTATTGTGACATGTGTGAGCGTGAGATTTGGAGAGTTTGTGATGAATCAACTACTTCAAACTGTTTTGATTTGAGGATGAAGAGCTTAGTGAGAGATCTGGATTCCTTTTCGAGAACTGAAGCGATAGATGTGCTTGATTTGAACAAAACTTTTGTTTCAATTGAAGAGTGGGAGTTGTAGATGTTTTAGCTTAGTTAGGATGTTTGAATTTTAGAATTGGGTTAGTGAATTGCCAAAGATGGGTCTGGGTTGCTTCATTTTCCGGTCGAAATGGTAATAGAATTCTCAAATTTATTATACTATAGCTACGTTATCTATTTTGTTTTGTGTCCAGTGACCCAACGTAGAAAGAAGTGAATTTGAATAGCTAGCGGGAAAGTACGGAGTACGGAGTAGTCAGTTAACGATATTGACCAACAATTCCAGCAATTCCTATTCGCTTAGGGTTGCTAGCGCGAGGAGAGTATGACTCACATACTTCTATAAGTATCTGAGAAGAAAGACTAGTCTTATCTTTGCACAACTCAGACTCTTCTACCCCACCTCTTCAATCTTGCATTTCCGTAACATTGGCACCATGGTCCTTCTCAGACCCCCTTCCCAATGTACTCTCTTCTTCTCCCGTACGATCCGCCCAGTAGGTAATTACCTTTGCTCGTGAACTGCAATAGCTAACAAGGTGAATTTAGCGTCTGTTAACTCGATCCCCGATCCTCGCTACGAGCCGTCCCTTTGTTCTTGAGCCGGCCTATCTTCAAAATTCTTTCACAGTTCTTAATCACAACCCGAGGGGGATTAATACCCTCCTAAAATTCCTGTATTCAAAGTTGAAGAACATCGTAAATCAAAAAGGCCTCGACCATGAATTGCGACTTCTCAAGTCACATTCAGCGAAAGACACTATCATGGAGCTGGATCTGGTGCTCAACAGCTTTCAACGTAAGTCCCCAAGCTTTCTATAAACAACTCTACCTTACTAATGTACTTAGGAATCTACGCTACGGAAGAGGATAAGAGAATGAAAAGCAAAGAACATGCGAAGGAGAAGATAAACCTCAAGCCTTTTTCGCTCGTCGAGGTTAAGCCGTGTCTTCAAGGATTCTCACTCCTTGATGATATTTATTTCAAGAGGGATTTCAAAGACTTTTCCTTATCCAGATTTGAATTTAGTTTCAAACTCTTGTTTGGGATGACTCCTCGGGAAGCGGTCGAGAGACTCGCGAGCGATACCAACGCAGAAAGGTTGATGAATGCTCGTGCTGCACTTGCTAGAAGTCTTATCAAAGGGGAATTTTATGACAAGTTTGAGACATGGAGAAATGGAGTAAAATTAGACGAGGAAGAGGAGGAAGACGATTCCGACGATGACTACGATTCTGACGATGACTACGATTCCGACGATGACTACGATTCTGACGATGACGATGACTCTGATTCTGACGATGACGATGATGATGACTCCGACGACGAGGATGATTCTGACGAGGAAGAAACGCTGAAGGTCAAAGCGGAGGAAGCAATGAAGAGTTTTCATCAGGACAAAGACACCTGGAAGTACGGAACTGACCCAGAAAAATTACCTAGCGAGGAAATTGAAGAGGCGAGAGAGGTTTTGAAAGATTTACTACAAAGCGCCAACCTCGAGGACGAGTGGAGGAAGCTGTCAGACTGAGAAAGGAGAAAGAAAATGTGTTGTTGCCCTTGAGTCTACACTAAGTCTAGTAAGAAGACGTTTGTTGTAAATTACCAGACTGCCAAGCTAATAATATGATGCAATTCCGCTCCAGGATGATTGAAACCCGGGTAGTTATTACTAGCTAAAGACTTGCCTTTTTGAAAATCTACATCGACTTAGGATAGCTTTCTAAATACCATGACCCTTTTTTTTGAGAGAACTCAGGACATTTTAAGCTCTAATCTTACGCTCATTACGAGACTAATTAATCTGTTCCTTTGTCCATGCTAATATTTTAAGATTCTATGTACTGAGCACCATAGGCATGCAAAAATCGTAATAAGCGAGTTGGAAAAAAAACATTGTCGGGTGACTTGATTTCTCTCGTTCATTTCAATTCACCTAGATTTCCTATAGTCTATTTGACTCATACCCATCTAAGGATGACCCCTAAAAATTCTTCTTTCCTATAACTTAGGTTTTTCTACTCGGCCTTGTCAATTTCTCAGCATTGGCAAGATGGTACTCCTCAGACCCCCTTCACAATGTGCTCTCTCATCCGCCTGTACGATGTTCTCAAGCTGTGTGAGTATCTACCCTTGCTCACGAACGCAACAGCTAACAGTTTAATTTCAGCGTCCTCTGACTCGAACCTCGAACCTCGAACCTCGCTACCCACAGCCATACAATTTTCAAGCGATCCTACCTTCGGGAGTCCTTTGTGCTACTTCGATCCCTCCCGGAAGATCGAGTTGAGCTTCAGGCTTCCGTTATAAAGTCAAAGATAGAGTCAAAACTAAGCACCTGGCGCGCCTCCATCTTCGGGAGCCTGGAGATGACAAAACCCCCTCCTCCACATTCTGACATGAAATTGTTTGATTATTTCACCGGTGAGGCATTTCCCAATCTTTCTATTGGGAAGTGGCTATACTAATTCTTTAGACCACTACTATACAATTAAAACGAATAGGTCTGTAAAAAAAGAACCAGGTCCCTATCGGAGTCTCAGAGTGAAGTATTGCTATTCAGAAATGGGAGGGTGCTTAATAATTCTCAGGGTGAGTAGTTTACGCTGGTTTATTATTGAAAAGCCGTACGCTAAGCTTCTATGGAATCCAAACAGGGAAAGAGGAAGTTCCTTATCCTTTGAACCCTATCCGTCGATCCAATTATTGGTACCCCCACCTCTCAGACTTCATATCGAAAAGACACACACTTGAAGATCGTTCGAGTTCTTTGCGTAGAACTAGATATTGGTTTCCCCGGCTAGAGGTGCAGGCATGTATTGAAGGGGCCGACTTCCTTTGGACGCACCTCGACAACGCATGGCATGTCAGCTGCTGTGAAGATGACAAGATGGTAGACAATTTGCACGACATTATGTCATACCATGAACACGACTATATGCTCAACTTTCTGTATGGACATGGCCACTGTTCGGAATTTTATAGAAACCGTTTGGCATCGGGAATGATGGCAGCTCGTAACGCACTCTGTGATAAACTTACGCAAGGCTGCCACAATCAGGAGTGGGAAATGTTAGAATTTTACAGGTTGCCATATTCTAAACCCCTGAGACATTTATGGGAAGGGAAGGAATTTGGACAAGCGATAGAGGAACGTGGAAGAATTCGATGGATCACCCCAAACTTGGTAGAGGCGGTCGAAGGGAAAGGACTCTGGGAGGCAAAAAGGGATAGGTTGAAAGACATCTTACGAGATATTAACGAGGGGAAAAGTGTCCGATGGCGGTAGGAAAGATCTGTTGATTTCGTGTCAGAAGCCCAAAATATAACAAATTCTCCCCTCCATAAGATAGTAATGGGTTGAAGTGTGCACACAGGTTTAAGCAAGCCGTTGATAGGCTAACCCAACACACCCCGCCGCATCGAATGTATAGCTTTCAAGTTGCTATTAACTTTTCTGCCCGATTTGAACTATTTCGAGTTGTAGTATTAAGCACTTATAACGCTAACTTACTCATTTATTTGTTCAATTTTCGTGATACGTTAATTCTTCTCTATTAATTTCTTTTGTCTTGTCGGAGTCATGTCATTCCAACCTTCTATATCTCAATTCACCTCGATGTACTAGCGTTGGTTAGAGTTTAATAGCGTATGTAAAATTTAGCCTATGACTCACCCTCTTCCAATATATAACCCTGGAAAAGAATATCTTCTTTCCTACCACCCGAGCTCTTCTACACCTTGTTAATTTTGCGTCTCCGTGGCATCGTCAAGATGGTACTCCTCAGACGCCCCTTACAACATACTGCCTCGTTCGCTTATGGACTTCGCTTTAGCTCTGTGGGTATTCATCTTTGATCATAGAATGCAAGACCTAACAAGCCAAATAGCGTCCTCTGACTCGATCCTCTATCCTCGCTCCCAGCAGTCGCACAATTCTTGAGCCGACATGTATTCAGAATTTCACAGCTCTTCGTTCCAACCAGAGAAAATACCTTGCCCACCTAGCAACCAAGCCTGTAAACGGCAAAATCGAAATCCTCGAGGGTGAAGTACGGGTTCTCAAAGACACGCTAGCGGAGTACCGTGTCTCGGACTTAATGAGGGTGTTCGACAGTTTTCAAAGTCAGTTTCCTTGCTTATCTAAAACTAGGTGAAGATACGTACTAACGCAGTTAGGAATATACACTGGCCAAGAGCATAAGGGTCGTTTGGCTGAAAAAGTGCCGTCATATCCCTTGCTCGAGGTTAAGTCATACATTGATCCCTTTTCTGATGGCCATCATCTCAAGTTTTGCGAGAAGGAATACATGTTTACTTTCAAACTCTTATTTGGGATGAGCCCTTCCGAAGCGAGGAACAGACTCCGAATCGATAGCGACGCAGAAGAAATACTGAATTGCCGTGGCACACTCACTAGAAGTCTCCCTGGATGGTATCATTTTTATTACGCTTTTGATACGTGGAGAGATGGACAACCAGGCGAGAAAGTAGAGGTAGAGAAATGTAACGATTACTTGGGTTGTCCTTATTATGACTACCAGTACGACTCTGTCATGGAAGGAGAATGGGAGCCACCTTCCAAAGCGGATGAAGCCATTGACTACATTCCCGAGGACTTTTCTTTCAAGGACCAGAAAGCTTACGTGGCAAGGATTTTGTAGAGGCGAGAGAGACGTTGATAGACTTATTACGTTGTGACCGCCTTGAAAATGAGTGGCTGGAGTTAACTGGACTACGTAGAGAGGAAATACAAGCAAGATAACATGGCTCACATTGGGAGTAGTAGAAACTTGCTGGCGCTCAACGGCCAGGATCGGAAGCAGAAAATATAAGAAATTCTCCCCTCCCAAAAATAAAGTGTTGTTGTTGTTTGCAGGAGAAGGGGAACCGACTATTTGTTTTAAATGTGAACTCGAGCGAGTCAGTGACTTGGCCGAGTGCCGCTTGTTGTGCCGGCCGGGCGGAACCCCAGATTTTGTCTCCCGTACCTCAAAGCCGATGCGGGGAAGCTCCCCCCTTTTTGTGCGACTAACAACCGCCACAACATGAAATGACGACGACGGCGACGACGACGACGACGACGACAATTGAAGCGATTGCGATGATGATAATGAATGGGCCGAAGAAAGTAGATGCGATGCAAGAAGAGATTTGGGCAGGATGAAGGTCTGTAGGTAAGATTTTACGACATACGTGAAATTCCCTTCATTCACCCCAGATTGATATTCATCGTCAGCCGACGAGATTATTCCGTACTCTTGGCTACCCCAAAGAAGCCACCAAAGTACCAAAGTAGCTAAGTCCTAATCTAGAGAACGCCGAGTAGTCTTCCCCGCATCTCAACCCACTACTACTATTCCAGCCTTCGAATTTGAAACACCAACCTCGATTCAGACTACTCCCGACCTGCCCTACAACTTCCCGCCCCCCAAATACTCCCTCGAACCCCTCCTCAAAACTTAATCTCGAACTTCAAATCCCCTGCCCCTCAATACAAACCACCACATCCCAAAGATAACAAACATACCATCAACATGGTCGAAGCAAACCAAGCCAATGGCTCCAAAATCACCACCCACCCCCTCCTCATACACAACAAACCCCACCAAACCAGCTCCTTCTTCCCCGTCTACTCCCCAAGCACCGGAGCTCACCTCCACCACTTCTCCTCCGCCTCAATCAGCGACATCGACAGCGCCATCAAATCCGCCAACCAAGCGCTCCCAGCATGGAAAGCCCTCCCCCCAAACAAGAAACGCGACATCTTCCTCAAAGCAGCAGATCTCCTAGAGGCTCGCGCAGACGAAATGAAAGAAACCATGATCCAAGAAACAGGAGCAACTCCCGAATGGGCCAGCTTCGACCAAGGTCTGACCCCCGACCTGCTCCGCGACGTCGCCGGTCGAATAGCTAGCATCACGGGTACGATCCCGCAAACATCTCGCGAGGGCGTTACAGCTTTGGTATACAAGGAGCCCTATGGAGTCATTCTCGCAATTGCGCCTTGGAATGCGCCGCATATCTTGGGGTTGAGAGCTTGTGTTAATCCACTCGCGGCGGGGAATACTGTGATTCTCAAGGCGCCCGAGTTTTCACCTCTGACGTTTGTGGGGTTCGCAAAGGTTTTGCATGATGCGGGATTACCGGACGGAGTGCTGAATTTGGTAGCGCATAAACCTGAGGATGCTGCTGAGATTACGAAATATCTCATTGAACATCCGGTTATTAAGAAGGTGAATTTCACCGGTTCCACACACGTAGGAGGAATCATCGCCTCGCTCGCGGGGAAGAATCTCAAACCCGTGCTCCTAGAATTAGGTGGTAAAGCCCCGGCTATTGTTTGGGAAGACGCGGACCTTGAAGCTGCGGCTATGGAATGTGTCGTGGGTGCTTTTCTGCATGCGGGTCAGATCTGTATGTCCACCGAACGGGTAATTGTTCATGAGAAGGTTGCGGAGAAATTCGAAGAGGCATTGAAGAGTGCTGCTTCGCAATTCGCACCTGCGAGTGCACCACCTCATGTCCTTGTTTCCTCGGCTGGGGTTTCGAGAAACCAAGCCCTTCTCAAAGACGCAGTTTCAAAGGGCGCAAGTGTTATCTATGGGGATCACACAAATGGATCCGAGGCGAAGATGGCGCCTGTTATCGTGAAGGGTGTGACGAAGGATATGGATCTTTTCTACACCGAGTCTTTTGGTCCGACGGTATCTTTGATGGTCGTCAAAAGCGAGGAAGAGGCATTGGAGTTGGCGAATGATACCGAGTATGGACTTACGGCTGCGGTGTTTACGAAAGATCTGAATACGGGGCTGAGATTCGCGAAGGGAATTGAGAGTGGCGCTGTACACATCAATGGCATGACTGTGCATGATGAACCGGCTTTACCTCATGGTGGTATGTTTCCCCCTCCCTCCGTCCTGTCCTGAATTGAACTAATCTCGTGAAACAGGAGCCAAATCGAGTGGATTCGGCCGCTTTGGATCAAGCGGTCTTGAGGAATGGGTAAGAACTAAGACTGTAACCTTTAAGAACTAGATTTCCTGCGTTTTTTCCCTTTCCCATTCCTTGCTTAAATTGGGAGGATGATAGGGTTCTGAAATACGATAGATAGAATAGAAATGGAATAGCAAGTACTACACGACTTTGGGAAGGTCTGGACCTCGAAAGCCCTATGAAAGTATCAGGTAGTATAGAACACACAATACAATGAATGATAAAAAAATGATGGATATGATGAGAAGGAACTTCTCGTCTCCAATATCGAACACTCATCATCTACCAAAAAATGCATGCGTCTTTTTTTCTTCCTTCCTTCCTTCCTTCTCATGTCCCTCTCCATTCTCCCATTCCTCCACAAGCAAACTCAATGAAGTTACACATCCCAATCTCATGACCTCATCCCCCCACGCCTTGTACTCCCATCTTCCCATTGATACCTCGCACACACACCCTTCCATTCCCCGTACCTCCTCCCATCTCCCATCTCCCATCTCCCCTCCCTCCCCCGTTACATTTTCACCAGCCATTACATACCCTTTGTACCCTCGTCACACTTCCCTGTAGATAGCCGCGTTCTCCTGACGATCTTGCTTTGCTTCACATTGTACATACAAAACAAAGTGGACGGGGGAGAGAGCTGAGGAGGGTTGTGGCCACGCTACAAAAAACCTGGTCACAAGAGTTCTAGTTTGGTGGTACAGAAATGGTGGGACAGAAATGGTGGCAAAAGTAGATAGCCGCCCCCGCGTGTCTTATACATGTACCTGTATTCTTTAAATCTGTGTTCGTGCCTCCCTACCTCCCGAGTTGGTGTAAAGATGCAAACCTTGTTTTTTGTATGAGGCGAGAAATTGAGGGCCGAGGTCCAGAAGGTGAGAGAGGTGGGAGAGTGAAGCTAGCTGAGTGTATTTTTGGATTTTGCGATGTCCATTTTGCAAGTTGACTAGCCAAGTTTTTAGATGTGGTCAAGAGCTTTCGCCTTGGCCAATACACCTTGAAAGAACGAGAGGGTGACGCATTGAAGTGAAAGTGACCTTGTAAAAACTGCAAACCGGATCTGCAAAGATGACACAAAATCCCCTTTCAATCTGTTTTTATTTTCAAATTTCCCTATGTGATCATGTTGAATTAAAAACTAAAAAAAACTATTTGATATCCCAAAAGTGCCATCCAATCCAGTCCCATCCCATCACATGCAGACAATTCAACATTCCAAAACATACTCCGAGCGAATGAGGGGTATCTATCTGTATCTATCAATGCTATCCGATGCCAATCCAAACTTTCCATTATCCAAACTCCCTTCTCTTTGTTATCGTAATTCGTAAATTCTTTCGAGGTAGATGCTCGATGTGGTGATGGTGTGGCGCGTTGTTGAACTGCGCGCTGAGTATGTGTGATGTACCTTGATGGTAGGTACATGGTATATGTACAACCCTCCACTTTCCTTCCAAGCCTTCATCCCTCGTCACTCTTCCCCATCGCCCATTTATCCCCATCCCTCACCTATCCCCAACTCCTTTCTCTACCACCCCCCTAATTCCCCGGCACCAAACAAACACTCGTCGAGCATTGACTAGGAAGCTTCCGACTAGTCAACGGCTGAGGAATCAACCCCGCCCTTGTCAAATTCTGGAAATGCCACTCAGGCGCACTCTCCGTCTTCCAAGTCCAAAAGACCCACCCAGTATGACTCTCATAGGCATCCAACTGGGCCTCAACGTAGTACGCAAGATTAACCTTGTCAACCTCCTGCATGCCCTCCACAGTCCCCTCATACTTCCTATCACAACTGCCATAGTACCCCTGAGAACTTGCTGGAAGCGTGCCGTCGTAGCGAGCGCCTTTTCCAAGACCGTTAAGCCATTTCGCGCAATCCGTTTGAGCACCCGTCCATTCCCCTACAACGAGCCATTTATCGGTTGAGCGAAGCTTCTCAGCAGTCGAACAAGCAGTCTGAACATGTTGACAAGGTTTCATCGCCACCTCCCCCTGCGAAAAAATCTGATAAATATGTGTATCAAGAATAACATCATTAACCCCAGACGCGCCATTCATAAACCCATTCCAATAACTCTGCGGATCGAGAAAGGCATCATGGATCACCACCGCCGTGGTGGGATTCGTATTCCGCACATTTCCCCAGCCATCGTAGTAGAATTTCTTGACGAGTCCCATGTCGTTGCCCCAGTTGGCGGGTTCGTTGAGGAGCTCGATGGAGGTTACGACGTCGGTGTCGGATTTGTAGCGGTTGGCTAGGTTGGTGATTGCGAGGAGGGTGTTGGGGACGTTGTTGCCGGATTGCCAGTTTATGGAGCCGTATTTTCCGCTGTTGTCGAAGCCGTTTTGGGAGCCGGGTGCTGGAAAGAACGGTGGTTAGTCAAAGCTATGAAGAGAAAGGAAGGATGAAAACAAACCCCCATGAACATCCAACATAACCCTCAACCCCGCGTTCCTCGCCCATCTAATAGCTTGATCCAGGTACGGCAATTGACCTTGCACATAAGGATCTGCTGGAAGCGGGTTTAAAGCCCAATATCCCACGGGAATTCGGACATGATTCAGACCAAAGGAAGCAATCTCCTTGAAGTCTGCTTCTGTCATGAAGGTACTCCAATGTGCATTCATAGTTGCTTGAGCAGCATCTTTTCCCAGTGCTGCGGTGAGAGAGTATTCATCGACGACTCCTCCTCCGTTTGCCCATTGCTGGAAGATTGAGGGTGTGATCCATGGTTCGAGGACGAACCAACCTCCCAGATTTACGCCGCGAACCTTTTGGCTGTTGAAGTCGAAGGTTTGTGCTCGTTTGCTTGGGTTTGTTAGCATGGAAGAACATTGAGAGAGAGGAATAAGAAAACTGAAAATGAAAAGTGATAAAAGGAAGTAACATACAGTGGCGTCGCTTCCACAGCCGACAAGAAAGCCACAGCAAGAGTAAGGGCGTTAAAGAGAACCATCATGTCTTGTATTCCAAAAAGAAAATCTCAATTTAGGATATGAAGAATGTTATTCAAAAGACATTCAGAAAATTTGAAAACTCGGCTGGATTTCAATTGGAAGAGGAAAGAGCGTGTGGTAGGTAGGGGGAGGTAGAGTGTTTAAGTAGGTACCTCGGGAAGTGTATATTCCTTCTTTCCCCGCCAAACACCCATCCCATCCCTTCCACGACAGCGTGGACACGCAGAAACAGAGAAGTGATGAAAATTCCAGCAAGGCGGAGAAGCACTAGCTGCAGCCAATGATTCCGAGCCCCGGCATTCAAACGACAAAGAGAAATCCCCCCGGGCATCATGAGGATACCCAAGAAAGCTTGGGGAGACATCAAGGCCTGGTTCATCGGGTGATCGCATGGGGATGGATCTGCTGGATCTTCGCGCGACAGGGTGCGACACAAGACTAGAATGGATTTATGCCTGCAGAAGTCAAAGAAGAACGTGCAGATATCTCGATGCTAGTGGAGCTGGATACCGCCACGGGTGCAAGTACCAAGGTACTTACAGTACAGTACAGTATACAGGAGCTTGTATCATACCATGCTCCACCAAAACAAACATTTCTCAGGGTCCAAGTGGCTTGACGGCTAATGCATGCAGGAAGCAGGCTAGCAAGAGGCTCGGTTGTTACAAACAAATGTATGTTTTCATTGCTAGTGATGTTATTAGCTTGCAGGGTGGCTAGTTAAAGGTACGGTAACGGAAGCGGGGAGACTGTCCACAAGGAGAGTTTGATAACCCCTCGTACCTTCTTCCATTTGGTTGGTTGCCCTGCTATTTCCATGGTATGATAATACTGTGCCGGACGGAGAGTTGGGCCCGAAGAGTCGAAAGCATGAGGTTGGGTAGGTTGAACGTCGTTACCTCATCCAAAGCTCGTTCGTAGCGTTGCCAGGTCGTCGCTGCCGCCAGTTGTCACTTTTGGTGGCTGGCTGGCTGGCTGGCTGGCTGGCCGGCTGCTGCTGTAAGGTTACTTGATTCTGTACCCCTGACAAGCATCCAAGCCTGATCCCCAACCAACCAGAGCACACAAAGCCCGCTAAACACAACCAAGCTACCAACACCCCAAAAACGAGACAGCCACTAAGATAACCGTTTTCTGGATTCCCCAGATCAGTGATCGTCGATTTGGGCGTCATATCTACTGCAGTTCATATGTGCCGCATTTCTACTCGAGTAGCAGGTCTTCATGTGATCATCTATTCTTCCCAATTCTCGGCCCTTTTACTGTCGTGTAAGAATTCATACCGAGGGGACTTGTTTTTACACCTTCTTCGTCTACTTCGTGGGGAATTAATTCAATACTTCGTATACAATTCTGCATGAATAATCACTCCCCTACGGTACCATTTGGTCGGGAATCATAGATTACTATTAAAACATGCCATGATTTATATCATATTAATTACATCCGTGGGAGCGTATTCGCGGAGGGTCGATACTGAATGGGGATTGAATTTGTTTGTTTTGGTTTGAGTGCTTACTTTGTTATCTTCAGGGCAGACGAGTAAGTAATCCATACAAGCTACACTATACGACAACCTTGAGAGTTGAAAAGCTGGAAAAACACATCAATCGAGGTTGTTATGAACAAGGTCTCTCATATGGTCATTCATCATTCATTCTGACCGCCTTCAAGTAAATCCTTTTGTCACTGACGTAAGAAGGAAATTCTTCCGATGCAAGCCTGTCCTTTGGGTTAATTCGTAAGATGTATAGCATCGGTAAGTGAAGGTACTCTTTTCAGTTTAATGTGATGAGAATGTATTTCTGTCAGCCGCATCATACGAGTCAGCAAGCTGCTTAGTGAGGGTAAAATACGAGTAGAAACATTGGACAGGGGAGATAAATAAAGGGAAATACTCGTACTCTCAGGTAGATGTGCGGCACAATCGTATGAGAAGGTATCTTTCTCCTTCTAATCATAATTATCTCCCACTAACCCAGAGTAGAAAAAGCAACCCCATGCCAAATAATTCTCTCTCTGCATCAGCAAAACCCAAACTCTGCAACTTTGAAAAATTCAAGTGGCTAGCTTGACGTTTGAAGGTCATGAGAAGGCTCCCATTTTCAACCCGGATGAATTGCCAGCGAAGGCGAAAAAACGCGGGGTACATATCCCTCGGGACCCCTTCCGACCCCACGATCGACAACCCATTACCTGAGAGAAAGACCACATGATGGGAAGAGAGTGCGATGTTCCCAAAGCCACAGCATCACACTACATCATTCCCAGAGATCTTGTGCGTTTGATCTTCCTCTTGCTCCAAGAACACCGGGGAGAATTTTCTTGGTCGCTCAGGTCTTTCAAGACCAGATCACGTGACGGGAAATCCCCAGATTTTGACAAGTTGTCCCACTTATCCCACAAAAGAATATCCTTCAGGTGGTAGAAGACGATGCTGCTAGTGCTTGCTGCTTTACCAGCTTCTCTCTCTCCAATTGCCATTGCGTCTCCACAGCCATGCGACGTTGAACAAGAGCCGGGTCTAGGAAAGGCTGTGGGGTAGCTTGGAGGTTGTACTCGTGCACTGCAAACATGATATCAGCAGACATGTAGAAATGTAGTAGATGATGAGGCTTACCTATGATGCTCTTGTTTTTTTGTAGCTTCACGGATACTTCGTTTTTCAAGTCGACGGGTTGGGTTGAGGATAGTGAGGGGCGGGTTTTGGGGGGTTGGAGAGGACGCTTTTTGATGAGGGTGGGTTTTGGTTTGTCCATTTTGAGTCCTCTCCACTTTCCCAAGTAAAACCCAGACGATGTTGGTAGAAGGTGAGATGTCGTTGGAATAGAGCCTGGTCTTGTACGTTGGTGGCTTTAACTTCAAGGTGCTTATTAGCTGTAGCTTACTGGCGCTGAAGAATACTTGAGCACTGGCCTTGCGTGCTGGACAATCCTCGGCTAAGGCGCAGTTTTAAGCACCCTCTCTCCCTCAACCCTCTTCAACTCACGACAACAACAAAACAACACAATGGCAATCACCACATTCTTACCAATATCATTACCAAATATCTATTAACATAGTCAAACCGACCCATAGAAACCACCGTAAGTTCAAAGTATAATCTCCCTCCAACTCTTCGTCCAACCTCACCTTTCATCCTCATTCTCATCATCCTGATGAACCCATATTTCACGTGCTTCATGTCCCTCGCTTTGTAAGCAGTCTCCCCCCAAAAAATGAAGTGGAGAGATGTGACTCTTGGACTCGCACTTCTTCCTTCACCCCGCCCTCCGAAAACGGCTTCAAACTCACGGAGCGAAACCGGCCTCAAGTTGACGCAGCGCAGCACCACAGCACATACAACTTTACCGGTCGTCTGGTCTGTTTGATACCAGGAGAGGCAAACGGCCCGCTGTTGCGCTGAAGCGACCCCCCAGCTCAGCGTTTGCTGCAGAAGCCTGGCAGCGCAATCGATTGGTACGAGCTGAGGCTGGGGAAAAAAAAGGCTGCCTACATGGACAACTCTCAGGGTATTCTGAGCGGAGGCGCCATTAGCCCGACCACTGCTCAACGGCCCGGGACCAGCAGCAGCTACAAGAGAAAAAGAAGCGGCGTAGATTTCGAGAGTAGTCCGGGTAGTGGAGTGGAGGGTGAGGAGGATGAAGGTGAGAGACGGAGGCAGCCTGGAGTGAAGAGAGCTTGCAATGAATGCCGTCAACAAAAGGTGAGTAATCGACGGGGGTGCCTTCCTTTTTACGATTGAACCTTCCGTTGTTGAGCGCAATCGCAATTGACAAACAAAGCTAACCAATGACCCGCTCAGCTTCGATGCGATGTTATTCAAGACCCATTCACCACCTGCTCGCGTTGCAATCGATTGAAGCTCGAGTGCAAAATCGAGTCCAACTTCAAGCGAGTCGGGAAGCGCAGCAAACACGCCGAGATGGAGAAAACAATTGAGAATCTGCAGAGGCAGCTACACAAAGCGCAATCGCAAGGCTTCGTGGTCGAGAATATCGACGAGATGGAGTCACCAATTACCAATGGCGGATATTCCAGAAATAATCAAAGCTTCATGGGATCAGACGAGGCAGTGTCGAGCTTGCTACACCTGAAGCAGGGAGGCAATTACAATATGCCGCGCTATGTCAAGGATATTGAGAATGTGGGTTTGACGGAAGAGGCCATGAATCATCTTTTCAATGAGTTCTGGAACTGCTATCATCCATACCTGCCTTTCTTGGATCCTAGCCAACCTCCGCTTCAGTATCATGAAAACCACCCTTTGTTGTTCTGGGTTATCATAGCTGTCGCCTCTCGTCGCTACACTCTAGATCCAACACTATTAACAGCCTTGTCTGGTCCTCTGTCGAGGCTTCTTTGGATAACAATTGGGGAAGTGCCAAATAGCCACCATGTCGTCAAGGCATTGTGTTTGCTATGTTGCTGGCCGCTACCGACGAGCACCACTTCCACCGATCCAACCCACATCATATGTGGTGTTATGATGAAGTCTGCCACTGGCATCGGTCTTCATCGTCCAAATCATACACAAGACTTCTCGCGGGTCTCGGTTGATTTGAACAAAGAGCAATTGCATGACAGAGTCACCACATGGGCTGTCTGCAATATTGTTGCGCAAAGCGTTGGTACGGGATATGGCCAGCCTGCTTCAACTCTCTATGATTGGACACTCGCCGTTCGACCAGGAGATGATGGCCCCTTTACGCTGTCCCCAGAACTCGAGGCTCGACTTCAAATTGAGCGATTCTGCGACAAGATTTCCAAAGAGATGTATAGCAATGCCAGTGACCCACGTGGTGTCGCTGGTGATGAGCTGAGAGCTATGCTTGCAAGAGTATATCGAAGAGAATATGGCGAGCTTTCCGCTTCCATCATGTCAAAACAAGTCCTGTCGCCGATTGTCAATCTCCATTTGAAAGCGGCCGGTCTGCATCTTCGCCTTTCTGCATTTTTTGATTCCAGTACAACTGTGGGGTATATAGATGACCTTATGAGCTTGTGGCGAGCAGCTCTCGCATTCTTGGATTTGGTCTTTGATCTCGAAACACAAACGAAAGGCACTGTGCCGGGAGGCATGTTACGCTATGCTACCAACTATATCATGCAAATGATTATGGCTGCATGCTTTACTCTCCTCAAGTTGTTGAGCTCCTTCTTCGCTAGAGAGATAGATTTTGAGAGAGGACGACAACTCTTCCATCACACCATCACGGTAATCAGAAGCATGAGTGTCATCAATAATGACCTACCATGGAGACTTGCCGAACTTATGGTACAAATGTGGAACGGAGCACGAGTCGAAGCTCGCAGTGTCCTACAGAACGAAGGAAACGGCAACGGTGCCTCGCACGATCCCAGAACCGTCATCGACGACAGCCTACAACTCAAGGTTCGCTGCAGAATGAGCATGAGTCTGATGTTCGACTCCATCTGGCGTTGGCGCGAAGAGTTCCAGGCTCAAGGTCGAGGGAATCTGGAAGGTCAGCTTATTTACCCAGCATTTGATTCAATTTTCACTCCATAGTCCCCCTTCCTACCCTTTGATTTCCTTCACTGGAATTTTCCTCCCCCGATGCCTTCAAATATTAACACTCCGCACCCACAGCAGCCATGAAAAACCCAACCAATCCCGATAGCGCGGCGGAATCCTCAAATTCTTCTACTCATCATATGGAGAATAACCTCATGCCTCCTTCTCACCAAATCCAAAATCAACTTCTTGCTGCGCCTGTTAGTACCGGTGTCATTACCCCCAACAATGGACTTCCTTCTAGCGGTATGATGGGCGGAGTCGGCGGAGTCAGTTACAGCGAGAGCAATTACGAAGTTTTCGATCCTCTCAATTGGATGCTAGATGGTCTCGTTGATTTCCCATATTCGTATGCGGCGATTCAGGGGCTTGAAGCAAATGGGATGGGTTGAGCTCGACTTTTACTCTCCCCCTCCCTTGAAACGAAAACCAAAAATTTCTCGGACCAGTTTTCATTCCATTGAAAAGATTGCCGAGTGTCTTGTTTATATATTGTTCTACGATACATATTTGCACCAAAACATACCTATTACCCAGCCAGGTGCCACTTTACAGCTCGACGTCCTTCTATGCCATTCTAGAGTCTTAGCTCAAGGATCAAGAAACCCGAAATATCGACACCACAAAACTCCCTCGTGCGAAAAGAAACACCCGAAACCATCTCAAAAATCTCAATCTCGCGCCAAAACGAGACCAAGATGCAGACCAACAACCAGTATAGCATCAACTTCTCTTCTCGCCACAAAGCTTTCCACCAACTATATACTCGAACCCGAATCCGACATACCACATCTCCACTCCACCCTCAAAAAACATATCTACTCCTCACGAAACAAACCAAAACACAACACATAACAACCATTGAAAGTGTAATTACGGACCGGGAAGCAAAGTACAAATGATGGATTATGACTCTTTCTCTCTCTTTCCAGCAAAATATTCTTTTCTTCACGGGATGCGGGGATTTCACGGGGCAAACGAACTGACTGGACTGGACTGGGCGCTGGAACTGGAGTTATTAAATTAAACCGATGAGCAAGCACAACTTGGAAAGATGATTATATAGTTTAGCTCGGTTCAGGTCACAGGCGTTTTGCTCCTCTTTTTTCTGATTTGTTTTCTTTTTTCCCCCCTTTTCTGATTTGTTTTCACTCACGCTTGATTCCCCCATTTGCTCACCTTGCTCTTTTCCAAAAATCATTATCACCTCCTTTTTCTCTTTACGAAGCTAGCTTACATTATTATCTCCTCGGTGGCGGGCGATGACACTGATGGCGGATGATAAACGATCAGAAATATTCTTATTAGCGAAGGCAGATATCAAATAACGAAAAACAAAATTATTATCATTTGCTGCATTTGTATGGTGATGATTAGGATGTTGAATATCTCTATTATCATGTAAATTTCCTTGCTTCTTTTCTTTCTTACCTACATTCTCAATTCCCCCAAGCGAGTTGTTGATGGAGTAAGGAAGTGGAAGGGAGATGAGTCGCCTCGGTACATATGTAAGATATTGATATTGCCATTTCCCTTCCTCACTAAAAAGGCAGTCATTTTATGTGTTTTCTTCTTCGAAAATATTTACAATATCAATTTATCCAACATATCTAGCTAGCTACATGTGGGCAGAGAGAGCCAAGTCGCAAGTCGCAAGTCGCAAGGTAGAATTCGGTATCGCCTCGAGGAAATCATGCGCGCGAGGCTGTTTTTTTCTTTCTTATTCAGCAGGAGTGGATGGTTCTCGCCTCGTGAGGCGGTGAGAGTCGATGAGGTATCGCACCCGACTGACTACCTCATCGGTTGGGGGCTTATACACCTTGATTTTTCCCATTCCCATTCTCATTCTCATTCTCGTCCCCGTGAATAAGGCGCGAGGCTGGAGGAACTGAGGAAGTAGGGATGGATGGGCGGAGGGAGAGGGTGTCCAGATTAGGATATCGAGAACTGAAAATCGAGGCTAGAGAAGGGAGGGATATATCGAAAAGCCAAGGGCAGACGAGAGGAAAGAGACAGAAAAAGAGAAAGGGGACTCGCATCATCCATACTCATCAAAACTATAAACACATACCCATCTAACTTCACGTTTCTTCCCAATCTTGTACCCCAATTCCCCATTTCATGTCCCCATTCCACCTTTCCCTCTGCATATCTTTTTTCACGTCTGTTTATTTATTCTCCGCTGCGATCTTCGTTTCGTTTCGTTTCGTCTCGTTCGATTGTTTCTCGTTCTGCCTTGGAATGGGAATGTCAGTCTAAAGTTGTCAATCTGTTCGCCTCATCCTATACCCGAGATGTGCGAAGAGGCGAAGAGGCGGAGAGGGTGTGCGATTCGCGGACTCGTACATTTTTTCCATTATGGGTTTTGATGCGTGAGATTTGCATTGATTATTGGAAGGCTGTGTTTTTTTTTTGGGTACCTGAGGAGGAGGATGGGGATGGGCGTGTATATAAGGAGTGCTGCTTTCTCGATCGAAGGGTTGTTGTGTCATTTTGTTGGAGATGGTATGGACTTGTCCTTATGCCGTTGGTGCTGTGAGTTTTTGTTGGGTTTGTTGGAGTTGAAGAAGTTTTGTGTCTGAGGAGTTGGTTTGCAAAAGCTAGAGAGTCGTGAAATTGGGTTCGAAGAGTCGTCTTTGAAGCGTTCGTTTTCGACGACGAGTTGGTTGGGACGAAGATATGTTGAACTGGGCAAGGGGAGTTGGGTTTGGAGAGTTGGCCTTCAAGAAAGGTTGTGTTGAAGAAGAGTCAGATCTGATGAAAGATTTTTTTTCGAGGAAGGGTTGCAATGGTAGCGGAAGAAGTGTGTTGGGAAGAGAAGAAGCGGCAGGAGTTTCGACTGCGAAGCAACACACACGGATATCTACACCGACAATATGAGACGGGCTGAAGTTCTGTTCTGTGGGAATGTCAGAAGCTGATGTCAGCGTGGAAGGCAATGTGTCTTTGAGGCGGAGTAAGGGAGAAGGGGGCAAGTTATCTTCACGACTGCCTTTGGGGGTTTTGGGGGATATGAAATGATTGGGCCTGCTTTTGCTACTAGCAAAAAAGGAGCCTTTGAATATGGATTCCTACACAACTATTCGACATATTTCCTACTGAGGAGATACCGATATATTTTTTCGCGCTCGGATTATACTCGAGGTAAGTTCCCTTGTTCCCCCTCGAGGTATGCCAATGCTAACTCTTCAACTCTTCAACTCTTCAACTCTTCAACACTGGCTACAGTATGTATGATGGATTTCGCGACTCGTCAAGTCGTTTGTTTAGGTGAGGATTGGGATTCGTGATTCGAATTGTGTACGTCGAGGACTTTGGAGTGATCAGTGCTCATCAGATCTCTCCCAGTTGAAATCTTCTGCCGAGTCAATTCGACATTCCTTGGGACGTTAGGAGATAGCACAAACTACCCCCGGTTTATACCTAACCTAGACTCCGTCAGCTAATAATGGTCTCGTATCTAGCACATTTGCACCACCAGCGACGTCTCGGCTCCCCAAGGAAATGCTCCTCTTCTAGAACTGTGCCAGCAGGGGAATATTTTCATTGAGACGGTATTCGATGTATTCGGTAGTCGTTTCGTAATCGAGGCTGTTCTTTGTTGGGGGGGAGGAATGTTTCGATAATTCGACGTTATTCGTACGATTCCAACGAGCACCAACATTACCAAATGCTTTGTGCCTTGTGCCACTTTGGAATCGACCAACTAACTCGGCATATGTGTTAAAAAGTTTTCTTCTTTCTTTGGTGCGGATTTGCTTACCGAGAGTCGGGCCCGAAGGTGTTCGCAGCGAAGATGGGAACTGACATTGATGTTTTCTAGGAATGACACCTTGCTTGTTGGTTCCATTTGCATCTTTGGATCGCCGGTCATTCATTCCTCGAGGAGGGGAAGCATTGCTCATATTTCACTCCTCTTTGAAGGTGGTGTGACCTTCCCGTCGAGTTGTTGCCCTCACTGTTGGTCTTGTGCCGGGCCTATGTTGGAAGAATGCGCAAGACACTTGCCAATTGCGCATTGCGCACGATTTTGGATGGGGACACAAAGGGTCGGTTGTCAATTGAGTTTTGGCAAATTGATGAAGAATGGAAGTGCCCGGTGGCGATATTGATGTTGTTGTTGGGAAGCATCTCCTTTCCCAAGATGCAGTGAGGCATCGTCGTAAACGGCAGCAGCCACCACCAACACAGGGTGTACAGTTGACAACACCCGCACAACACGCACCTGAGCCGAACTGAATTTTAGGTGCCAACCACGGGGTCTTTCGACTTTGCTTCTAAGCTCAATTCTCTCACATCGTCAAGTGTAGCCAACTCGCCGATACCAGGAAGCCAATTACCACTGGGCACTCGCTCTGCTGTGTGTACCGTCTTGCTGGATTTAAGCCTATCCACTTGGGGCACCATTGCAGTGAAAAAAAACGGATATTGCTGCATGCAATGTTTATCCTTCTTTGGGTTCGTGTGTTGGTGTTGGCCAAGATGCCGAAGTAGACGGAAAACATGATTGCGAGGATCAAAAACGTGGATTCTTACCGTTACCATGCGGACACACACGGCCGCCCTGCGCAAATGGAAGAGGACAAATGGAAGGAGGCTATTTCAACGTCGTGCTGGGAAAATGAAGACGGAAGAGGCAACTCGTCAATTTCTTTCACTGGAATTCCCCTCGTCTTCCGCACGCGAGCTTTGTTACGCCGTCGCTTCGAGCTTGGGCTGGATGCCATTACCATCGTCAACATCCTGGTGATGTTGGAATGCCCTCATTTGGAGTTCCTGGTCTCCATCCCGAGGTTTGTGATCCATCCTACTGCGCCCATATTAATTTATACTGATACTCTGTTCTTTATTCCGTATAGTCTTCGGTATTCCATGCCGCTCTCTCACCGCCTGTATGGCTGGAACAAATTCCCAGGTCTTCGATCTTTGCTAAAGGTGTAATCACCGAGCCCCAGACGCATGTGTAGTCTTTGGGAGCCTAGATCTCGGTTGCGGTCAAGTCCTGGGAGGCAGTGCTACATACAACACCATGGATTCGACTTTTGCACTTTAAACTTTGGAAGCAGCCTTACGGGAAATTTTGAAACATAGGCTTGAGACCACGATCCAGTTATCTTCCACACCAAATTGAGATCTCCTCGAATGGTACCTTATGAAGAATGTCAACCCAACCAACAAATAACGGTTCTGGATGCACATCATCTTATTCTGCAATCCTTCCATGCATCGCAACAACTGTCTTTGGAGGCGCGAGGTCGAATCGAAATCGAGTTGTTCTGTTGGAAGTTTTTACTACTCTCGGGAAAATTGTTCATGGTGGCATATTGGTTACACAATCAATAATCAAGGCAACTTACTCCGATGCCCCCTTCAGCGACATGACTTTACCCTCCGGGTGAACATCGCAAGAACTTGCAGCCTTTCGGTTGGCTGTCACACTCTCAGACGAGCTTTTTAATTCGAATCACACAGAAACGAAATTAGCTCGCGTAGCCCCTGATGCTCAAGACGCTGAATATATTTGAGGTTTGAAAATCCATCTTTCAACTGCAAGTGGACGCTCCTCTCCGGATGTCTTGAACAAAGGGGCTGTTGCAGTAGCGTTATGAGCTCATGTCGCAAAGATGACTCGACGCACTGTCACTGTGTCACACAAAGGGGGAGCCGATGCTCAACATGGCTGCAATCCCTGGAAATCCTCGGAGTTCGACCTAGAAAAGAGCCTTCGCTAGGCTGGAAGCCAAGCAAATCAGAACAGGCTGATCAAAAGCTGTGCGATCTTGGCAAACGACTTTCATCAAGGCTAAGAGAGCTGCCTTAAAATAGGGGCATGGAGATCTACGATACAGGCCGGAATCACTCCCGTTATTGGTTATGGCATGGGATAAGCGGCATGTAGGGGAGGACGTACTATGCTCCGTGCACACACTCCCCTTAGAAAGTCTCTCTCTTAGCGGGATTTATTTCAATTTTTTGAGGCGTGCATGAAATCGCACCAGGTGCCGCGATCGATGTTCAAGGGCGTTTAATCTGACGGAGTCATCACGAAGACTTAGATTCCAGACGATCTCGTCGTGCACAAATGTGCCACGAACCGGCCTCTACGAGATGTCCCATCGAATGCTGTGACGTGTGGCCACGATGGGTTATGCACTGCACAAGGTCTTAACCCCCAAAGTAAGCTTACCCTCTCGAAATATCGTGGTGTAAAGGAGGGGAGAACCATTGCGCTGGGCTTGAGATTTTGCCGCGAGACGATGGGCAGCCCCTGTCAGCTGCGCTTCGTTGGACTAACCTCTGTTTTCCAACTACCATCGACGTTAGACCAACTATATTCTTCCGCGAAAAGATTTCGTACATTGGGGATCAACGCCTTGCTATCCATCAATTTCCAAGCGGCGTAAGGAATTTTACCTCCAGGGAACCACGACGCAGAGGTCACAAGGTGACTTTTACCAGGTTGAGGGGGGATGGGCGAGTGCTTGACCTGGAGGCGGCCTTTGTCTATCAGTTTCTGCCTTGGTGGGGTGACTCCAATCCGCGAACAACCATCGAAACAAAATAGGACGCCGGTGCTACACGGTGTATTTCGAAGAAGCCATTCTTTGGTATATCTCCTGTCTGTCTCCATAGAACTGCCGCCTAAGGTTGCCTGTTTACAGTTTACAAGCACCACCGTCCACTACAAGTACCTCCGAACATATTTCGACACGTACCATTGCATATGATAGATCAATCCTTTTCCTGGGTCAACTAGACCTACAGTAGGCAAACGAGCTCGGAGTCTCCTCAGACCGAGTAGAATTCCCATTTTCCGGATGCATTCCTTTCGACGAATTGAGCTATTTCTCTCAGTTGAGAGAACTGAGTGGATTGATACGGGTGCACAAGTGACGTGTATGGCGGATATTTTGGAGTATTCCCGACGGAGTGGTTCGGTGAAGACACTAATGGTGTTCTCCTCGTATTTTATGTCTTTCTGTCCAGTAACCATAAACTACTGCTTTCTCCGGCGTGGGGATCCTTTTCAACTGGCGCTTGATTTTAAGTCTGTCTTCGGAGTCCACGATGCAGCTTTGACCGGATTGGGTTGCAACTCGGTGTGACAAGCCTGTCACTTGGCGATTGGGGGCGGACGCTGGGTGCCCAAAGAGGAAGCTGATGCTGGTTCTTGACAAGCCATTGCAGGCTCATGCTGGCATCACGCTTATTTTGCCAGCCTGTCAGAAGCTGTCGTTCGTCGGCTGTGGCCTTGGTCCTGCACTGTGCCACAAACGCAGCGATATTCACACGATGTGTGCCCTGGAAAAGCGCGCGGTTACAGTTGATAGGCTCACAGGGCTGCAGCTCCCTGCTCATCCGTGGCTGCCCCTACAGTTCTGACTCGATTCATTTGCTCTCTTGAGGAGGCCTTGTCTCATTTGGACCCGACAGTCTGGTCGCTGGGACGGTGGCTTGTCGGCCGACTGGGACCCTTGCTGGCTAAGCAGAGGGTTGAGCACTCAGTGGTCCCCTTCCCTTCGGTCGCGGACCACTGAACTCTCTTTCTTTGTTTAATGTCACGTTACCCATTTGGATCCTGCTAGTCTATGCATCCCCATGCCGAAACGGTGGCTGCCGTTGCCCAGAGATGGGAAAAGATGGGATGGGGAAGCCAGGTTCAAATCGCGGGAAAAGGAAAATTTCTGGCGAGCGACGATGTAAACAAGAAGAGCGAGCCTCACAATCCCCCCCTGCAACAAATCCGCGGAATTAAAACTGACTGCAGCGCAGTAATGCAAATTTCCAGTTGTTCGGAATCCCAAATTGCTCGGAATAGCAAAGATAAACTCAATGACAGACGCAGATAAGCGCTGCGGACAGAATGCCGGGCCGAGATTTGCGGATTTTCCGAATAGAGACATCAAGAAATGGTTCCATCTCTTGCCGAGGGTTACTGGAGTTGCAATGGCTACTGTATTAGCTTGATGCTGGCTGCTGCCCATCCGTTGCGTGTCGCTCTGGCTCCCCGCGGGGCTGGAATGCAGACCCCTCAGGGGATGAACCATTTAAAGCCTTGTGCATCATATGCAGTCTAGTCTCGGCCCCTCGGTCGCTCGAACATGTTCTATTCAGGGTCGCACCGCAGCATGGGAGCCGCATGGGCAGGTCGCTTCCTTTAGCCCCCGTTTGAGTGTTGACGACCGAATGCAAAGCACACGGGAAACGTCCTCAACACCATTATTCAGTGGAAAAACTCTCTGACCACTCCCTTCAACTCATCCTCGCTCTCAACCGCCGTTGCCCGCCCTCCATCATTTCCAGCCAACCAGAAAAGAGCTTGAGAGTAAGAGTTGCAGGGCTCTCATGCACACGCCCACCCCCCCACAGCCAAAATTGTCTGTTTTGGGGTTAGAACATCGACCATCTGATGATTTCGCAGCTGCTGATCACCGGATAGCGAGATATCCATGAAGCTCAATCTGAGATTACTACGGTGCCTATGGTGCCTACGATGGCTACGATTGCCCTGGATTGTGATGTCGATGGACCCGATATATCCTTCAGCTGTGACGTGGCGAATCACTGCTGCAATACAGGCGGCCAGTTTTCTGGCCCAGCAGCGTATCTCGTCCTATCCTGCTCTGCTCTGGGTGTCTTCTGAGTCGTTTATGAGTCTTTCCTTCCAGGGTTTACTGCTACGCTTCCGTATCCTGCCCTATAATGAGTCTATTGACGTCTCCATTTCGCCTCTGACCGTGCGTCCTAGCCTTTTAGCCGATGCCCAACTCTTTCGACTAGATGAACAGCCGCAAGTGCTGAGATTAGCACCTGAAATTTTCAATGCCGCCTTTCTGATATTGCGGCATGAAGATGATAATGAGGGAGAAAGGAAAATTACGGAGTCAGGTTTCTTTTCCTGCTGCACAGGCGCCCCAGCCAATCAAGACCTTGCTGGCGGCAGTCAGTCCGTTGTTCCGAGAGGTGTTGATGGTGCCCGAGTCGTCCGAGTCGTCCGAACTCGTCTTCATCCCCGCCCGCATCGGCTGTCGTCTCTAGTGCGTCGCTCACCCCCCCTAATCATCGCTCAAAATCCTCATTGCAACCAACAATCTTGCAACACCATGATAAACAAACATCTCGCGCCTGGGGCGCATATTTAGGGCAGAGCCGTTATGAAAAATGCCATGCGCCGAGAAAAAGAGACGAGACGCAGGCGGGGCAGGGCAAGGCAGGGGCATAGCGGCCTCGCATCGTCACCAGCATGGCAATTTGCAGCCGTGATCCAGCCCAGCCCAGTATCAAGAAACAGTCACCCTGCTGGGGAATACGGAGCACCTATCTTTGCTGCTAGTCATCATCCTCAAGTTCTCATAGGGCACTATTCGAAGCAGTGTACTTTCTTTCTCCTCGTCACTTGAAAAAAAGACCCCATCCAAGCAGTCTGATAAGACTCCAAAGTGGTCAATCCCAGCAGTACCACCGTGATTTTCTCCCCCAAGGTCAACCTCCAGCTAACTCCGATCCGCTGTGGGAATACGTAGAGAATGGAGTGGAGTGGCACGGCCCATATGAGTATGGGCTCCGGCCCTGTTACAAATAGCAGATCTTTATGCCCCAGACAGGGGCAGCTCTTTCCACCCCATCATCTACCGCACATTGATCACAATGGGTGTTCACTGCTCACTCATTGCCCATCCTCACCTTGCTGTTGTCTAGATTGCTCATCATCCTCGACTGGCCTTCAGCAGCTCTGTTCACCCTGCACCTCAATTCATAGCTCAGGGGACGGAGGATTGCCCCATCGCCCCACCCCCTCTTCGTCAACGGTCATGTTGGACCTCAACTCAACGTGCTCGCCAATCGTACCCAAGTAGTTTCGTAAAAACGTACGTGGGTTGTGCTACGCACCCTGAAAGAAGCTTGAAAATAGAAGCACGAACTTTGACAAATTTTCCAAACCCATCGAGTTGGAAACCCCCATTTCTTTCTAATCTTGCTGTAGCTTTGTAGACCAATCTAAAAGAGCTGTCTGAGCAACAGAAGTGCCGTATGGGTTCGCTTCCCAGCAGCGCGACTCGGCGGTTACACGATGGATGCATCTAAGAGAAGGGCAAGGGAACGCACTGCAAGGATCACCACGCCCACCGGCAGCCAAATACCCCCCTCATCCTCAAATCCGTCCCCCATCACACACCCTCTTGCTATTGCCACGCTTACTGGCGAAGCGGGCATGCATCAGTTCGTCTGGGCACAAAACTGGCACCTCAGCCTACTAATGGTCCTTTTCGAGGCCACCCGGGCTGGGTCTTTGTCCTGGGCCTCCATGTTTCTTCTATGAATCCTGGTTAAACAAGACTATAGTGCCTACGCACTCCCAAGTCCATTTCAGTTTTCACATTTTTCACTCCACTTCCATACACCCCTACCCCACTACCCAGAAGCTACCATCCCTAGCTCTAACCCTTCTAGGCTTGGGTCATTCAAGCCGTGCGGTCCCGTTACGCTAAATTCAGAATTATTTTTCTGCCCTATAGGTGCAAGGCTCAGACAGGCATACACCTCCCCTTGAGCCCTCGTTCGCATATATATCCTTGGACCGCAATCCATTGCTAGGCAGATTTGATTTTCTTCCCCGGATGTTATCTAGGAACATCTTTTGATGCTCTCCATTACCTCGGAAAACCCAGCACCATCATTTAACTTTGACCAACACGAATGCATTAACTTGACGTTGATCATTTTTCACGTTAAAGAAGCGCGCCACCCACACCAGCTGTTATCAAACTTTACTTTACTTTTATCTTTCCGAACTGCTCACGTCCTCGTCAAAGACTGGTCCAAGTTACGAGTCTAGCTGTGACACCAAAACACCGCCATCCAAATGTCTTCCACAGCAGAGAATGCCTTTAGTATTCAGCCGGGACCTACCCTTCATCATACCCACAATATCCATAACAACCCAGAAACTCCCTCTAGTGCCGTACGTTTTCAATCTTGTTATCTGGTGGGAATAGAGTTCATTTTCCCATCATGTCTAACATTTCCACAGGTTTCATCGTTCAATATGCCAGCAACATACGGCTCTCAACTTATTACGCCATCCACCCCTTATATCCCAAGAACAAATTCCCCTGTGGTTCACAGAGAAAAGGCAATCAAATTGTCACCATCACGTCAATCACCCATCTTCTCCCAGTTTCCAGAGGACGATGGATACGGAGGCTCCAAATACAACGAGCCTATCAAATTCAAAGAATCGACGCTTCAGGTTGCAAGTCCCGATAGTGGGTTGACTGGAGCGACTTGGTATTGTGACAACCCATACTTTGGCTCTTATGGAGTATCAGCAACAGCCGGTACAACATCTGGACATACCTCTGTAGCGTCACCCCCATCTAACCAACCCCAACAAAGCCCAAATCTCAACTCATCCGGCGGTTTCAGCAACGGCAATAGAAATTCTCGACAACCTACACCACAAAACAACAACTATAGAACCCAAAATAACGCACCCACTTTGATTGCTCCTAACCCAGCATCACTCCGGAAAGACTCGACGGGAGGATATCGACAAAACTCTTTAAGTTCTGGTTATCCTTCGCAACATTCTACCCCAAGATCACAAGGCCCACAGCAAATGCCATTTCACCATCAGGATCACATTAATGCACTTCCTTCTTCCGGATCGAGGAAACGAAAGACGCCCGATTATGCCCTCGACCCGGATATTCTTGCGGCCGTGGATCTCACAACAGAAGAAAGCCTTCTTCTCAAACTCACGGAAAAGGACCAGCTGCCTTGGAAAGAGGTTGCCTCTGCCTTCAATGAGAAGCTGAACAAGGATATGAAGGTTCCAGCGTAAGCAACATTCCTCTCCATACCCTCTTCCAAGTCCATAGCCCATGAGAAACATGGTGCTAACTTGTTGTTTTGCAGATTACAAATGCGCAAGAAACGCTTGGTATATATGCCCTTTTCCTCTTCATATCTTGCACTGCACATTCTTAAAATTAAAGAAACCAACTGACTCGAGATTCCTGCTTTCAGCTCGAAAAAATGAGTAAGCTCACCCCTCTTCGCACCCTCTTCTCGGTCCATGTTCAGGAAGAAATAAGCTCTGTACTAATTTATTGAAGAAAATTGGCCCGAAGCTGAGGTAGAGCCTTCATACCGTTGTCACCCCCATTCCTCCCTCTCCTTCGTTTTCCAAGACCATTACTAATACCCACCCTAGGAACGAGCTTTAGTTATGGCTATGGAGAGTTATGAAAAGAACAAATGGAACAACATCGCACAAGACATGATTAACTACGGATCCACCGAAAACTGGACCAAAGAAGCCGTTCAGAGGAAATGGTATGAGATCCACCCGGAACTCGAAGAAGCGCGATATCCCATCAAGGCTTCTCCCGAATACGATATCTCCATTCGACAATATCAACACCAGGGATCCAATTTTCATCCTTCTTCTTACCCCAGTTATGATTATTCGCCATCTGTTCAGCACCATCGGTCCTACTCTTCTAACGCCATGTCGAGAACAACAAATATTTATGATACCCAACTTCCTCCTTCGCACCCACTCCATGCCGTCCAGCAGGCGATCCAAAAACTTCCCGCGAGCTCGGGAACCGAATCTTCGACGTCGACGGGAAATGTACAACATCACAGCTTGATCCGTTCCTCTCCACCATTACTCCCTCGTGAGATGGACCATATCACCCAGCGACACTCTTCTACCTCCTCCTCTGTGCCTTCTTCCTCGACTACGATGAGTGGTATTAGTACAGTGACCATGGACGAGGTTCACTCTCGAGCCGAAGAGGAAAATCATACTCAGCAGGCTATTTATCAGGAGCAGCAGCAAAGAGTGTTCGATGAGCTGAGAGAGGCGGAACGGAAAAAGGCACTTCATGAGGTTGGTGGACTGAGAAGCACAGATACGATCAAGGGATCGGGTGGTGGCGGGGAGAGAAAGATGACACCTTGATTTTGGTTTTGCTTTCTTGATATATGTTTTATACCTTATTTGAATTTGGATGGAAAAGGAGTTGGAAACTGGGAAGGGTAGGATGGGAGGGGAGGATATCTAGATGTTTTCTTGCTTAGTTCATTTCTATACGTTTACTTGGACAGCTCATTGTTGTTTCATTTTAGTTTTTGGATCGCTTATACATCCCTCGTTCTTTTTTGTTCTCTCTGTTTTCTTCACAGATGATAGGATCTTTCTTTGGGAAACTTGGGCATTTTCTTTTTTTGGCTAGGGAGATAAACTGGCAGGGCATTGGAATAGCGTGATCACGGATCTGGAAGCATTCTCTTAGTTGATAGTAATGTTATTGTTTGTTAACCTCACTCTTTGACTGTCTTGACTCATCTTCACGGAGAAGCCGAGGAGATGGATAATTGAAAGGAGCTGAAGATATGAGTACATAAAATAGATTAAGGGCTGAAAGTATGACTGTAGATCTTGGGCGAGGCATGTCACCGAGTAGGTTTATGCCTCTTTCTATTTGGAGATAGGTATCATTGGGTGGGAAGTGATAGGTAGCAGCGCATGGGGATGACCTGGTGTTTGTGTCATGGATCATGTGACCGATTTCGAATGTCAAAGCCTGGTACTGGAGACTCAGAAACGCGAAGAGCACGCAATCCCAAAGTGTACCGGACCAGTTAGTTAGAAGTGGGGGTAGTAGGTATCAATACATCACAACATTTCATTTTACAAAATACAATTACCATCACCAAAATCAAGACTTTATCAAGTGAAGTGCGTTCCCAGTTTAATTGGTCCATATACTTCACCAGCCGGATTCTGCGAATACATTAAATCCCTTCCCTTTCTCGGCTCGGTTACCAGCGATGTGATTTCTTTAGTTGCTGGTCAATGGACTGAGATTATCACGACTTACACTGTCGGTGGAAGTGGTCTTGTAGACGGGGCTTAGATCAAGGAACATTCAAATTTTATTCCGACTGGGCACTTTTCCAAACGTCCAATGCCCAAGAAAACAATTACGTATCCCCGGAATACATCCCCGGCCCTCTGGTACCGGGACAGACTCCAGCGACTGTCTAGGACCTTTCAGTAAGATTCGATTAGAAAGGTCATAAACGTCCTTTTCAAAAAGCTATCGTTATTGATATTGTGGACGGGTATCTCAATCTGGGGGATAGGATTATTGTGAGACTTGGGGATCGGAGGTTTGGAGCGAAGGGTACGAGGGTGCAGAGTCTTGTTGTGGAGACGCGACGCAGTTGAAAGTACATACTCCTAGGGTTGTTGGGACTGGAGTTGGATTCCCTATTTATCTTCACCTGGAGGATAAATGGTGAAATGCTACGTTGAACCTTGATGGGGTTTCAGGAAGTCTCAACATCAGAAGTGCGGTGGATCGTGGATTTGGGCTCTCAACTGATGTAGCGTTTTCCTCCCAGGGCTGGACTTATGGAGAGAATGACTTGATAATGGATACACCTGGAGAGTATGTTATTTCCGTTCAATTGGATTATCGACAGAAGACTTTATTCAACTCCTCAAATCATATTTCAGTATTGTCGTCCTGATAGTTCCCCGGGTTCTGTTTGCAGATCTCCATGTTCACTCGGACGACACAGTGGGAACAAATTCAACAACTTATAACTTCTCCTACGCCCAAAAGATCGCTCTGGTCTCGACATCGTAGGCTACACAGCAAACGACTTCAACATCACAGCCAAAAAATGGGCAGCAACCCTCTCTACCGTCCGTGAGATCAACCAAGAAGGCAACGTCGTCGTTTTCCCCGGCACAGAATGGTGCGGGAACTCAGCAGCAGGCAGAGACCACAACGTAGTTTTCCCCTCAGACCCCGTCTCCATGCGCATGCACCAGAATCGCATCTTTTGATTCCTCATGTTGGTGGAAGAAGATGTAATTTAGCTTGGCATCACCCTAAGCTTGAGAGGCTTCTTGAAATAGGTAGTGCCTGGGGGAGCTTTGAGTGGTTGCTACGTGATGCTATGCAGAGTGGGTATAAACTTGGGGTTTGTGCTAATTCTGATGAACATCGAGGACGATGTGGTGGTGGTGTTCCAGGGACTACGGTTTTTGGGACGAGAGGTGGACTCACTGGGGTTTTGGCGGGTGAAGTTTCGCGGGATGCTGTAGGGAAAGCTTTGCGAGAGAGGCATACGTTCGCAACGAGTGGGGAGAGACTTGTAGGGTCAAGAATGGAAAAGTCAACGTGAACTACGCATTTTACGGCAACACAGGATTCTCTTCTATCGAAGACTATGATGCTACTGGTCTTGTATTCAACCGCGATCTATGGAGAGATTCAAGTGTCGAACGTCCAAATGGAGAAACTTTAAGGGTTACTTGGGGTGGGGCAAGACTTTACGATAGATATCGGGAAGCAGTATGGGATGGGGAATCAAGATCTCTGACATTGATACTATTCATCCCTTTGGTGGCATCTCCAACATTCTAGAAGGGGAGCATATCGCATTGAATGATGGAAAAGTCACCTTCTCAACTCGCACGAGCGGCAATTTCGATGGTGTCAACTTGACATTTCGAGGTAAAAATCCAAGTGTCATATCAACAAAAGGAAGCTTAGGTGGCTACGTGAAAGTCGGGGATCCCTTGAAAGGAAACCCGCATAAAGCACAGCCAGGAAAGAGACTTTGCAGCCGGGTGGGGTGGTAAGTCCACGGAGATTCGAGGTGGTACTGAACTCTTTGTTAGAGTCGAGGTCATCCCGGGTGTTGAGCTGCCGGTGAGAGTTGAGGGTCAATTCTCCACGTCAATTGAGGAGGGAACGGAGAAGGCGATTTATTTCGTAGGGAGGGAGTGGGATGGAGGGACGGTGGTTACGAGTCCTTTATTCTTTACGACATGACTATTCTTACTGCTCGAAATAGTAAATTTATTCAATGGTGAAATCCGCGGACTTTACTAAATAGAAGAAAAAGTGAAGTGATCCATAGCTCTGGTGCTAACCCCTGTTACCTACTCCGTCTCAGAAATCATGCTGCTCTTAATACCACCAAGTATCAAGTGTTAGGAGGAATCAATCGGGGGCAGTTCTGTAGAAGCTCTCTAATTGGAAATCAAATGGCTTATTTTGATGTCTCAAAAACTACCAACTGTCTCGGGAGAATCCCCCCCTGCTTTTTCCAGCCAAAAATAGTCACGTGTCTTGCATTGTTGGCGCTGCTCCTTCATGCTCTCTGACACAAATATTAGGCTGTGTTAATACGAATTTAGTTCAGCACGATGCCCAAACACAGACCCGAGAGCCTGACCACCAGTGTCAAAAGACGTCAAGTCGGTGACTTGAAAATCTCGTGTTATGCAGCCTTCACGAATTAAAGCTCTTCCCGAAAAAAGAATCGGTCATGCGGCCGCATTGAAAAACCACCTATCTGGCGGCAGGCGGCAGGCGGTGAGTTTGTTGAAAGAAAGATAACCCAAAATGCGCCCTCGTATATTTCCCCGCCTCCATTCCAGCCCCTTGACAAGAGCACAGCATAGTCCACGGGCCTCCTCTGTGGTGGGAGAAATACAAATGCCCAAACTGTTTGAAGCGAGATTCGATTCAAAGAAAAGGTTAGTGGGAAAGAGCCAATTCCCAATGCCGGAGGACTTAATTCCATCCGGTTTTAGGGGATAGTTTCAAAGAAAAACAGAAAAAAGCGTTAGCGCACAGGGATAATCGTGTACTAGGTGTGTGATAGTAGTTCGTATATGTACGATAAACTCCTCGTGAAATGAAGGTTGTGTAACCAAATAGTGCACAAATAGAGTTTCATCTCGCGAAGCGCCATGGACTAAACGAACGTGCTTCCAGACGGAAGCCCCCACCGATGGGAAAACTAGAAAGCATATTTAGATTAAAACGCAAACCGACAGAGTGGTACCCTCATTGGCTATAATTTGAAAAGTCAAGGTTGATTCATGGAATGTTAGAAAAAGGAGAAGAGAAATAACCGACCTGAGTGTGTAACCGAGCTGGCGACTATCGCGTCCACATGTGGTGACACGAATTTTATATGTGGGCCAAGGCAGGGTATCGTAGATAGGTGAAAAGGCGGGGGTTGAGAAACCTGGTCGAGGGCTTGGGCGCCTAATTTTGATCTTTGCATCGACGTGGGTCTTAGCCAGGGCTGCCAGCCATGCCATCTAAGGATTGCTGTCAAAGTGGAGCTTGCTGTACGTACGTTGAGAAAATTTCGGATGAATGGCTCAAGTCTTCGGGGATAGGAAGGAACATTCTATTGTACGTAAAATACAACACACCGTACTCTCCACGCGTTACAAGGAACATCGATACCTTAACTTGCATATGTACTATGTAAATTTTGACATAAAAAAGCGTGGTGAGGCAACCTTAATGTCCAAACGCAGTATCAAGCTCATCGTGGCATCAGGCCGCTCGCGGGTACGTCAAACATATTCAGCAAGGTTGGTTGCAACCGAAACCACTGGTTTTGGCAGTCGTTTATGCATGACATCCATCATCTAGCCATCCGTTTACGACGAATGAAAGCTGAACCTGCATTTGTTGGCACTCTAAAAGTTGATTGGCTGATCGATTTATGCGCGTTCCTTTGTGACTTTACCCCCAGCGGCCCCCAAACGGATCAAGTAGGTATGAAACAGAGGCTCAGACTTTGCAGCGGCCGTGGCTATGATGAAAGTATATCAGAACCTTGAATTCGAATTTGAATCCTTGTTCAAAACAACCACGTTTTCCCCCTCTCTCGACCAGGGAAACGGCACACGAACACGAGGATTACAAAGTGACCTTGTCGCAGTAAGGAAGACACGGGGGACTTCATTCACCCGGATTTATTTTGGTGATGGAGAGATGGAGAGAGAGAGAGGCAATGCCGAGTTGCCATGCGGTGATGCTACTGTATGCTGTATCCTCGCCTCTGCCATGCGTTCATTTGACAAGGGCCGGAATGCAATCTAGGAAGTTGCTCGAGCATACATTGTATGGTGTGTCGTAAGTAAATGGGTGTCCTCTCAATCGTTGCCATGCTCCATGCATGTGAGAGAAATAGGAAATCAGAAAAGTGAGAAATTGCGGCCTGGATCGAAAGATCGACCAGAAGGTAAAATCTACTGAGTGTAGCCGCAAAATCTACTCGGGGTAGCTGAAGTATACCTGTACCAATAGATAAATGTATTCCAATTGCTTAGTTACAATAACTTACCCAACTTACCCATAACCAACACACACCGATATCAAATACAGCCCTACGAACATGCAGTAAGAATAACACAACATAGGCCGCCAAAGCTCCAAACTTCTATTCTCCAACCATTTTTGTTAGCCGATGCAGATCCAACCGTCAATTCACAACGGTTGCGCCAGGAAACCCAGCGACCGCAGCTTCCTCGTCAGCTTCCGCGGCCTTAAGAAATAATAGACCTGACCGAGCTATAATAATGTATGTGGTCGTGATGCTGTTTGTGGAAGCGCGATTTCGGTTATTGGACTGATAAATGCAGACTATATGGGGAATTTCCTAATGCGGCTACACCCAAAATAAGGTTGCTTTGGTTAGTTGCCCGAAAGGAATTAATAAAGTAATTGGGCGCCAGGGCAGCCTCGTTTCTTCTTTTTCGAGAAGGTGGTTTTGTTGGTGGCGATTCTTCCGGGACTGTGAACTGTCACTTGACTCGAGATCTTTCATATTTCACACCGATCAAAAGCTTCCTGGCAATGAAACATCACGAATTATGTCGCATTACGTGTGTATCATTGACCACTCTTCGTCGCATGCTGCCACGGAATATGATGGCTGGTTTTCCCTTCTGCCAAACAATTCATCTAAGCCGGAGGGTTTTTCACCCTGGTGGCACAATTTTGGGAAGCGTACGACTATGGACGTTTCATTTCCTGCAGACTAGTAACCTAGTCAAGATAACGGCGTAAACAGATTCGAGCCAGCAGACTTTGGATCAAGGATCTACTAAGGATGTGACGAGAAGCACCACAAGCATAGGAAGTAAAACCTCCAATAAGCGCCCAAAGACGGAGAAAGGTGCCCATGCGAACTGCATGCTGCATAGCTGATAGTCTGGTAGATTGCGGGATGGTGGTGGGCGGTCTCTGTGTGGGATGGTGTAGAAGCTGTTGGGCCGTTCGCCAGGATGTCTTGAGAGGGGAGGGGGACGAATCCTTTGTTTTTCGTGATTGAGCTGATTTATTCTGCGAAGCGCGATCGTGAGTGGCGGGGATCATGATAGCAGCCAGCTGATTTTGCGTGGTCGCCAATGGAGGGAGATAATTTGAAGTGCCGATGAGCTTGAGCCGTGAAAACCCCTTACGACGCATGAAGTCCAGCCACCGATCGGGGCTGGATAGTATCCAGTGAAAGTTCTTCAATGGTGATGTAGGAATAGAGAAGAAAGGGGCGGAGATAGAATCCGTTCTAGAGGTGGCAAAGGGGAGTAGGGGGCAGGCAACAGTCAGCTCTGTTGGTTCCAACATAGGAAAGCTTGGTATCTCAAAATCTGGGAGCGAACTGCTCGAATTCCATCAGTCCTGCCGTGATGTTTTAATACCGACACCCTCATCTGTATCTTGCGTGGGGCATTTGCTTTGAATTCGGCGGACGCAAGATTATTTTTGTAGCACGTAAGATTTTCCCGCTAGCGAGCTCCCGTCTCTTCATGTGCTTCTTGTGTGTGTGTGGATAATGGCCAGAAGGAACCACCACGATAACAATTCTGGGAGATCAAGCAGAACAGGTGAGACTATTCAGTCTCCGCTACTCAAAGCACCTGCGCTATACAAGGTTGGTAACTATTTGCGGACTGAAGGTTGAGATTGTTTGCTGATAATCCTTCATCAGACAGGCCTTCCTCCCCCGAAAATCGCTCCTCTTTCCCGTTTGCTTTCCAAAGTTACAAGACAAATCGCACGAATACAGACTTGAGAGAGGGGGGGGGGGGGGGGGTGACGAAGGTTGGGATGGTGAGAGAAGGTTGGGGGAAGTACGAAACGATTTCAAGGGCCGTCTGCTAGATTTTAGATGGTGCGGCTGGGTCTCAATGGTCGCCTAGACTCTCTGGTAGTTGAATGTGAAGCACTAGTTGGTGCGAAGGACAAAATAATTCTTAGCTGTCTCAAAATAGAAATGCAGAGATATTTCCGTTGAAAATACCTCGTCGAAATTGCTTGGTGCGTATTATTCAGCTGAATGTCGCCGCATTCGTTTGTCGTATCAAGAGTCTCTGTCGAGTTTACACGAATTACCTTTGACGTGACTAGTTTGCCGGAGGTATGGTATTGGTTGCCCCCTCTCGGCCCCAGTAGGTTCTTTTTAGCAAAGGAGTAGTCTGGAAGTCTTATGAAAATCGAGACTTCTTAAAATTTTAAAAAATGGGGAGCTATGATTAACTCGCAGATACGAAAAGGAGCTAAGCAGTAAGCATCTGAAACGTAGATATTCTGGAACTTTGAACTTAAGAGGCACCTTGTTTGGAGTAAGCAAATTGGGGGAGGGGGAGGGAATGTTCAATTCCCCTATATAATTTGGAAGATTCGAAGCAAGGAGACTACAAAAAAATGGCGTGGGGAGAGTTTTCCTGGTTAGCCGCTCCGTTGTTTCCGAATGAAGCAAGAGTTAAGCCTCATGGGATCTTGAATCAATAAAAAGAACATTGGTCATACAATAAGAGCCACTTCGCAAGGAACCACAAGCAAAATATCATATCAATTCAAAATCTCGCGCAACGTACTTTTGAGAGGCAATTCCATCCAATGCCTCCCCATTCATAATTCCATGAATATATGCTTCACCCACAAGCTTGAATGTGTTTCCATCCCCCCTGAGAATGATCGGTGTCGAGCAGCCGAATATGATGCAAATCAAATCCCCATTCTTGCATACATTGCCACCAAGTCCAACGTTTCCTGATGCAGTAGTGATCAAGCGTCTTGAGCTCCAATGCTGTGAGTCTCTATAATCAAAGAATTCTGCAGTTGTACAGTTCGAAGTTAGATTCCTTCGGTGAGCAAGCTCTTCATGTGCCCATGTTTCAATTGTTTTGCCGGACACCATGAGGGTTCTGTTATAGTAATACCATCCTTCGAAAGTCTGGGGACTAGGGAAGCTTTTTTGTTCAGATGACCACAAACAGCATTGTTGTATGAACAAGTCCGACACATCGTTCAACATATCGTCCGTTGGTTTGGGTATTGGAGGTAGTGAACCGGCTATAAGTGATTGACAAATTGCATCAATTGTCTTTCTGCCGTTGTAAAGGAAGGGTTTTGAGACTGTTTGATGGAGTGTGCTCTCAAATGAAGAGCTCGAGGATTCTTCAAGCACTTGAGCTAAACCATCAACATGATCTACAACAAAGCCTCGAACATTTAAAGTCCCCTTTTGTGTATCGATAGATACTGTCGCATTGGAATTCTTGTCAGCGAAAACAGGGGTCAATGATGAAATCGAAGAATTGATGGTGGATGTTACCCGATGACAAAAGTCGGGAACCCATGACGGTAATTCGATGTCCAGGGTCCTCTCATAGACAGGAAGTCCGGATAGACTAAGAATGTCCAATCTGTTCGAATTTTGAATTATCTTGATCGTGGCTTGTTTGTATGTCTCCGCAATAGAGATGTTGTAGTCAGGATGTGGGACGATTTCTGAGCTATCGCTTGCTAGGTTCAAAATGGCGTATATTTTATCTCGTGAATCGGAGCATGACGCAGGACCAGTCTTGTAAAGAGTTCGAAGTAGCGAGTCGTTTTCCCATGGCTCTCTATGGAAATAGGTCCCAGCAAGGGAGAAGGTCCCATACTCAAGTACCAGACTTTCTTGTTTCAAAAGTAGTGGCCTCTGTATCCTCTGTTGCTTGATCAAAACATCTAAGCACCCCGAGATAGAGGAGGTATCAAGCTGATCAGGGCCACAGAATACCACCGCGTCTTTAGCCGCGACCATTTCCTGGATGATCCAGATCCGTCTCCACCACGAACGTCGCAACATGTGGTATAACGCTCGCCACTCCGTAGAATTTTTTCTTGTTAGCAGAGAGTTTTGTATCCACTCGCCAGAGTTTTCTCTTTGCTGGCTGATTTTTCGTATCATTTGAAAAGCTTTTTTGCTATTTTCCCTCTCAGGCCCCAGCCATACTGTCACAAGTTGTGCCTGCGCATATATCTGTCGCATTTTTAGGATCTGGTGGCTCTTCTCATTTATGTCGTTTTGGTTGATGCAAATAGCATCTACCCAGATAGGGATATTTCCTAGACCACGTTCCCTACGAGACTTCAACGCTGCGGCCAAGTTTGGACCGACGGTCAACCTTTCCCCGTCGACAGTGATTTCTTGGGGTAAGATTTGATTGGAAACCTCATCTGACCAGGCATAAGATAGAGCATGGTAGTCCGGGTGGTCGTTCAGTGACACTTGGAAGAGTGAACATTGGATGCTAAAGGGCTCTTGGGGATTTGCCGGGTGGATTTTGAGAAGTCGAATCGCAATGCCGTCAGCTTCAAGCGGGGTGTATTGAAAGGACGCAGGCATGTTGATTGCATCTAGCTCAAACTGCAACAGAGTTAGACTTCTAGCATATTCTTGTTCCCTCAATCCTCTGAAGAGGTACTGTTTAGACTTACCGGTCGTGATTGCTCGACACGGTGAAAGTCAACGTAAAATCCAGCAGAAGTTCACGACAGGCCGCGGAGAACGAAACTGGGCGATATGCGGTGCTTCATTTACATGGTAAGCTCTGCTGCCTGTTTAGGTGAAGGCAGCTTCGAGATGAAATTCTCAGGTCGTGAGTTATCTAGGTGCTGCGCCACGTCAGAACCTCGTGAGAACACTCGATATAGTAATTGCATCTCTAAACCCCATTGAACAGGCTTATATATGCATGATATGTTGATAATGGAAAATAAATCGTTGTTAACTTGTTCGACATTGCCAGTCTTTCTTCCAGGAGCAGGGATGCAAGTCGGCACGTGACTATGCAAAATAAAAGTTTTAGATAGCGTTATCTCAGTTCCTCAGCCTCTACTGCCAAGGACCGCTTTGATGACTTTAGAAAGCGGGGCGAAAAAAGTCTAGATTAAGCTTAGTACAGTTTACGATAGATTAGTAAAGAACGTAGTCCTTTGGATAGAGTCTTTGGTAATAGCTTTGGTAATAAACGTCTATTTGGTTTTAATATATCGAGGTAGAATATTAATATTTTAATAACTACTCTCTTAAGCTAAAATCTATCTTACTAAACTACGTAAAAATACCCTTTTTACCTATATATCTATCTCTATCAATGCCTTAAAGCTATAGAGACGAGTAATCTTTTAGCTATATATTACTTAAAAAAGAATAAAATACTATTTAAGAATTACTCTTTTTTAATATTTTAATATTATAATATAACTACGCTCTTATATAAAAATTTCCTCTAATAAACTACTAGAAAGTATATATAGAACTCTCTTAAAAGTTATTTTTACTAATTAAAACTATATTTATAGTAGATTCTTTATTCTATATTATAGTAATATAAAGTTTAAGTTACGTTTTATTACTAAAGCTATTACTAAAAGCTCTTGGACGCTCTAGCAAAAACTAGCCTGCTCTACCCTTTCTACGATATGATTAGTTACTTAATTAGATTTAGTCTATGTCTAATATACATAGGTCGGTTTGCTAAAAGAGCGGCTGAGGAACTGAGATAAAGATAGCGCACTATTAGTAAATGGTTCTTCATTAGGATGTGAATTGTAGACTTCTGTGTACTATATTAAGTTGAAGGATAACAACGAATATAGGAAAAGACAGCAGTGGGTCGGTCATTAGTTGCTCATGTGCTGAAAGTCACGTTTTAGATACGGTGGACATTAAAAGTGGTAGTAAATAAATTACCCCCCGTTGCTTGAGTTTCCCAGTATTATTTTGGAACACAAAAGACTTGATTGTTCCAACAAAGACCTAAAGTAACAGTCCCACATTGTTCCAAGTGCGTAGGATAATTTACTCGAACTACCCTAGAAAGTTAAAACAACGAAGGCTAGTAACTCTGAAACACACGAGTATTATATTTGTAGTGTACGGTGATATTCAGGTGTCATGCTTCGAAAGATTTCATCGAAGGTTTTATCGCAGATTCAAAATACGACGGAAAGCTCCTACGTATTCGTGGGCGTTTCGCCACAAAAAACGTCTCTACTCGACTCTCATCACAATCGATTCTATACTTGCGTCAAAACCCTGCATCCCCCTGAACTTGGTGTTTCAAAAATGGAGTAGTTCCGTCTAACAAACTCATATCAATATCGCCAGCGTCTAGTCTCTTGAAGTACACGGCTTGACAAATTTAGTAACGCAAATAGTACGTTTCACTTCAAAAAGCTTGCTTTTCAATCCAAAATGATCTAAGTATGAGAAAGGTCTCTGAGGGTCTAATTATCGAGGACTGAGTTTCGAGCTGTAATATCCAGATTCCGGTGGCTTAATTTATTTCGTAGAATGTTCCGTTCGCGAGGGTCAATATGTATTATAATTCTCTGGGTAGTTCAAATTAACAGGTAATTCTGCCCCCAGTCGTGTCAACTACTTAGGACTTCTTTGCGTCTTCCGATCGATTTGTTAAATAGATGAACTGGGGTTGAAATTACTTTGAGCGGGGTTTTAAGGTTCAACTTATTATCTAGATCGTCTCTAAATTAACTATTTGCATAGTGAAACTGATGGGGTGAATGTTTTAATTTCTTTCTTAGACCAAAGACATTAGCGAATAATAATTTTATAAAAGGAGAAATTAGAGAAAGAAGTATGTCAGTGTGAATCCCAGGAATATTTAGAAATGAACATCCATTAACCCCATTCCTGTGCCATAACATGCCTAATTCTCAAATCCGACGGTAAGAGAGATATGCAGATCACAGGGACTGGTCTTTTACTAGTTATTGGTGTGACTTCCCCTCTTTTATTGGATTCCCAAAACCTCTTTTGTGTGATTTTGCAAGGAACCTATAATCTAGTCATTAACAGATGGGTGAAATTAATAGTCCAACAAAACTTTGGATGACAACCTAGGTAGCATGTCTTTGAATCCTGTTTTTATGTAACTATTAGGTGCTTTGTTAATGTGATTCAGTAGCAAGCCAGTTAGTTCCATGTAACAGCATAACATTCACGATTTCTGTGATGTCTCGTGCTGCTTTCTGGGTGCTTTCTTAATGTTTAAGGTGCCTCTTTCAAGTGATTCAGGGACTTCAATAAACTTACACCTCTTTTCGGTCTATAAGAAGGCTTCTCATTGACCTTCCCATTGTCCTTTCTGAAACACAAACCTTACAGAAAAACAAATCTTCCTAGCAATACAATGTCCGACAATACGAACACCAAAAACATTATGTCTACAATGCCCCCAACTGGTTGGTCCTGCTGCGTGGTACGTGCTATCCTGCTCTCTCCCAAGTTTGACTTGATATCTTGACTAACACACTCTAGTGCCGCTATGGCGGAGCATATATGAATCGATCCTTTACATGTAGCTACATCTATTGCAAGCATGAGTGGTGTGATGGGTGTCTCCCTAATCGAACCCGCTTTGATGAAACCTACGTCCCAAGTCCGGAGAAGAATGGTAAAGGCAAGACATTCGCGGGTGGCATGTCCTGGGAGCAAGGAGTTGGCAATACCAAGGAAGCCGAAGATAGCAAGAAGGTTACAGGAGAGGAGAAGAATAAAGCTCCTGGAGGAGCAAAGGATTAATTTCCGGTTGATTGGGGGTGATTACTGGGTGGGGACGAGGTATATTCTCGTAGGAGTTCATTTGTACTTCAGTTTGGGAAATCACTTCAAACTGGGGGCGGTCGTACATGATCCTCATCATGATTTATTTAGTTCTTCTAACATGAAGTGAATAAAAACTATTGAGTATACAAGATCAATTTAGCATGTGTCATACTTTACAGCGGAATTTAAGCGAGTCAGCAAGAAGTGGGTGTTGGTATCTACTTTATTTTAAAATTGTTTAGATGTTTGAGAAGTTTTAGAAGAATTAACAAATTAGTTTTTTGATTCTCAAACCCTCCGAGACAATTTCTATAATTGTGCGAGAACATTTGTATAATAAGATAGAAGCAACAGTTGGAAGGGTGCTGGGGAGTAATGACAGGACATCTTATGATCTTACATTCTTGAATTCAATTTTTGGCTGGTAAAGCTCCACAGCTGGGAAGCTTAAAACATCAATATCTCCCTAGCGTCCAAAACAGCTCCGACTCAGTTTTGTCTTGTTTTCGCGGCACGTCCCCGTTGTTGAAGATACAGTGAGTTGCGAATTAAGCTTCCTTTTTGACACTTTTTTTATAAGCCGTGCTTTTTTCTTCCTAGGTTTTTTTCCTTATTTATTTTAGAAAACAGAAAACTAAAGTACTCTTTAAGATATAAGACCTAGATAGAAAGAACCGCTATATCTTCTTATACCTCCTCTCTATTTATTACTATATCTAAGCAAGTATAACAAGAATCAACTTAGCAATAGTTAATTCTTAAAAAAACCCCTTTTGTAAGAAAAGTTTTCAAACCCCTATAAAGTTGAGTAGTCTCTGCTAAGACCCTATAAAAATTCAGATATATATAAAAGTGTCTGTTTTCTTCCTAAAAAGTTCATAGAGTAAGAAAGGGGGTATAGAGCTCTTATTAGCTGTTCTTAGGGATATAATAACATACGTTGTTATTAAGTAAAAAGGGAAAGAGTGTCTAGGAAATAAGAAAATTTCTAAAAACGTACGGTTTATAAAATATCGTCAAATGGGAAGCTTAATTCGCAACTCACTGTATGTACAAAAGACGGTTTCAAAGGATCAATCTCTTGACCACCAGACAGCTTAAGAAAGCTCAAAATCTCCTTCCTACCTTCCATCAATGCATGCAGCACAGAACTTTTCTCTGGGTCATCATTATTCACTGCCACCCCTTGCTTAACAAGCTCCCGAACCATACATAAGTTCCCACTCTTAATTGAATCTCGAAGAAAAACATCTCCCATCGAAGAAATCCAACTTCGACTAGCTGATTCATCCAAGCTGAACCCCTTCTCAAGCAGCATTCGTAATATACACGACAGCCAAACGAGGGGAAAGAACTTTATTTCCCCCTCATCATACTTTATGGTCGATCGAACACATGTGGGAGCGCCTTGGAACCATCACAGAGTGAGAGAAATTGAGAATGTTCGTGGCGAGCGAGCTCAATTCAAAGCTTGCGAAGCACTACTTCGTTGTAACTTACAGAACCACGTCTTATTTCGAGACGTTATACACAACTCACGAATCTCCGATTGTCTCCTCATTCAATGTGTCATCTATGGAAGCACCCTTAAAACTCCAACTTGGAGGATTATCGGATACAAAAAAGCTCCCTTGGTCCAATTTAAAATCAAGACGAACAGATGTTGAACATTCTCTGTGAATTAGCAATGCTGGAGGCGGCTTGCTGCTGACCTCTCTCGGGGGCTGCGTCACGCATGACTCTACGGCCGCCAAAAATTATAATTATACTTCCGTGTCTAGTCATGGGCGGGGTTATTCAGCACTCGACAATTCGCGACTCGACTTTGAATGGGATCTCTTCAATTGAATTGTGTGGCATATCGACTAGCTTGGTCATAAATTCGGAGATCTATTATTCCACAACTGATGACTGTGGGGTACATGATTCCAAACTTCATAATTGTGGGTTGAAAGAGGGGGTTCTGACAGACTCTGTTGTTCAACACCAAGCAAACATTCTCCCTAAACTTTCATGCAAAATTCGGAAAATAATATTTGTGATTGTTCTTAAAAGCGAAGGGCTTTCCTCGAATATTGTTGCTGCACTTCGTCCACTTTCGCTCCTCTACGGAGATGCCCTGGAAACCCTCTTCAAGGAGCAGGAGGTTTGGGTGCGGCTGGTGCCTTAAATCGGCGGAGTTTTTTTTCTACGTAGAGGGGGTTTCGACGTGAGTTCAGCGAAGAACCTATAAATTCCTCAAGCTAGTAAGTAGTAAGCCAAACAATATGAAATTCCTTTTTTCAATACTTACATTTTCACAAAAGATATTGGGGCACTACTTTCTGGCCTGGTAGAGTTTCAATCAATTTGCCGGATATTTGATAAATCGGAACGCTTTGTTAAGAAGAGAAATCGGGAAGGTGGTGCGACTTGTAATTAATCTGGGGAAGGTTTTTGTTCGGAGTCGGGTTTGAGCTCCACCCCGCCTCGTTCGAGCACCACACCACGGGGAAGCCATAAAAAAATTGCGTGGCGAGTGGCAAATATACCCCATTGGGTTAAGATATTCTCAACCATGGCAAATAATCAAATCCCATGGGCAAGTGAAATTTCCACAATTTCACGATGACGATTTTCAAAGTTTCGGAAAGGACCCCTGGACCCCGGATTAATATAGTCATCCAATAGGAAAGCTCCAACTATGACTCCACATATATATAAAAGTGGATACGCTTGTGTCTCACTGGACAGCTCACTATGGCGTTCCTGGGGCTCAGTGCACGATGACCTCACAGAGCATATTCCCGCTGGCCAGACCGTTCCAATGCACATCTTTGCCAGAAGTTAGCTCCATACCCTGTTTTGTTTGCCGACCACGATCGCGAGGATGGTATTGTTGTGTTGGTCTTTTTTGAATTGTCGGTCTGCGATCGAAGCTTTTAAAAAATAATCCACCAGAGAGAAAGAAACACCCAACGGCCAGGACGATTTCTTTTTCGATTCCTACTCGAGTCCTGGCCATATTCACAAACTCGACAAACTTGACAAAATGGACTCACTCCCAACCCCAGGAACGGTGTTCCTCACTTCATTGCTGGATATTGAAGAAGACCTGGAGAAGGTGCAGTACGGAGCAAAACCCCATCCAACACAACAACAAAGTCCTCCCACAAGCGAGTCGAAAAGTACTCCAGCAACGACAGGGAGTGTCCAGGATGCTCCAGTACAGGACTACTCGCAGTTTCAACAGGAAATCGAAAGGAGATTTCGGCAGGCCAGAGAGTCTGCCAGAGGGATGAACAAACCCAGAGTAATTACACCAGAACAAGTAGTGTACGCTCTCAATCATATCTCTGATATGGTATCAGTTCGTATGCTAACCAACACCAGATCCACGATCGATACCACTCCGCGAACCATGAGCCCAGAAATGAAAAATGAAATATTCCCTCCCACCTATACCCCAATAGATTTCGACACCGGGATGTCTTTCTCCTCGACACCAATCGATCTGGCCATGTCTGAATCTGTCATGCCAGATTTTGACACGTTTTTTTCTCATTCGGTACAAGAACCGAGCTTTCAATACGAATCGCCCTTGTCGCACGAAGCTGTGCAAGAAGTCTATGAGCCTGTCCCCGAAATGAACACCAAACGGCCACTTCCAGTCACAACAATTTCCGATGATTTGGTGGTGGAAACTGCGCCGAAAAAAGCGAAAACCTCGCTCAAAAAGGACGGGAAACCCCGAAATCGACGAGCACTCAGTGATTCCCAGGTGAAACAGAAGCGAGAATCTTTTCTGGAGCGGAATCGAGTGGCAGCGATGAAATGCCGCTCAAAGAGGAAGGACTACGTCCAACAACTACACGATGATATGAGGATAAGGAGTGAGGAGAATGAGGAGCTGAGGTCGATGCATAAGGGGTTGACGGATGAGATTGAGTCTCTCAAAAATATGCTTGGAAGGTGCGATACCCGAAAGACGGATGACCATGATAACGAGAAGATGACGGCGACGGCGGAGGAGATGTCGGAGAGGGAAAAGACGGATTTTATGGATGTATTGATTAAGGAGGGCCCACGGCGTTTAGGTTGATAGGAGAATTAATGAATTGGGAGAGGATGTCGTTGCAGTGTATGGGGTGCTGCAACGTGCGTATGGGGGCCACGTCCCGGGTTTCATTCGAGCGAATTACCCGATTCCACGAGTGTGGATGGAGTTTCCCCCTAAGAATTCTCGGTGTTCTTTCACTCACCAAGGAGGTTTCTGCAAGTACACTTTCGGAAGTTTGTGGAGACGCCATGGTCGTTCCTTCCCTCTTTCCCAGACAGAACACCAACGAGGCAATTCTTGCCGCACGCGCCCGCACCTAAGAATAGAAGGAGCGACCCTCGGCTCTCTCTTTTCCCTGCTCAATTTCTATCACCTCTAGCATATGTCTTAGGTCCCTCTGTAAGCTTCCTGTAACGAAAATCAAACAAACTAAACAAAGGTGACTAAGTCTCGAAGGTTAGTATACAGGTAAGAAGTACAGATGCGCCGGGTTGTTCACTTGGAAGCAGTGTAGAGAATACGTATAGTTTTTAAAGAACTAACTATACTAACTTGCTATATAGTTAGTTTTTAGAATTTTACTTAGTTTTAGATTATTTCTCTAAAACTGTAGTTAGTACAGTTTTATAAGACAAAACTACGTAGCTTTATAAACTAAGTAGCTTTTTAGAAATAATATAATAATTTATAATAAAAATTTATATATTTTACTAGAAGTATTAGAATTCCAGGAATAGATAAGTTTAAAGAAGCTTAGAAAAGAGATAAACTAAGCTATTTTAAGTTATATTTTAGTATTTTCTAGCTTTCTATTAGCTAGGCTCTTATTATCTATTTTTCGACGAATATTAGAATATAGAATATCTCTATATTAGTAGTACTATTAATAATATAATATTATTAATATACTATTAAAAGAAGCTTAGATACTCTCTAGAAAGTTAGTAAGAGTTTCTAAATCTACGCTAAAGTCTATCTAATCTCTTATATTATTTACTCTAGTCTAAGCTTAGACTAGAATCGCTACTACTACTTAAAAGACTACTACTCTAGATAATAAACTAGAAGACGAAGATATAATCGTAGAAGCTAGACTTTTATATATATCTAGTATTACAGCGCTGGTCTATAACCTGGAAGAATACACGTGACAAGGCACGTGACCTCGGTAATCACCTCGGGATATATAGATCTATAACAAGAGCTATAACGAGAGCTATAGCGAGATCTTAGCTCCTTTATAGCTATGACGAAAGCTATAGTAAGATCTTAGCTATACGTGCTTCTAGCTCTTTATAGCTCGTACGAGATTTCAGCTTCTTATAGCTTCTACTTACTTAGTAACCTCTTTTCTCTAAGTATATAACCTACGTTATCTTCGTAGATAGAACTATAGCTTTAAATTCTCGTATTTATATATATATTATAATAGTTTATACTCGAAGAGTACTTAGTCTACCGACCTTCGTATAAACACGTGACCTCACGTAACAACCTCGGTAATCATCTCACCGATATATAACGAGAGTTTAAGGAACTACCTTAGTAATCACCTCGATAACGAAAGCTATAACAAGAGCTATAACGATATCTCAGTTTCTTATAGCTTATACTTACTAAGGAACCTCGAGGTAGAGAGTATAAGACCTCTTCTCTCGTACGTAGAATAGACTTCTTCTCTTTTCTTCCTTAGTTAATTCTTCTTATAATAAAGACAACCTTTTCTATTAACCTCTTTATATTCAGCTTATAATATTAGAATTAACTTATTCTCTCTTATATTTACTTATTAAGTACGTCGAACGAACTATATATAGTAGATCTTTCGAACCTTTCTTATATATATAGTATAAGTATAAAAATCCTTTATAGTTAAGATATAAGGTCTTATATAAAAATCCTTTATAGTTGAAATACAAGGTTTTATATAATAGTCTTAAGTATATAAGCGGCGGTTATAAACACGGAAATACATAGTTTTATATAATAGTCTTAAGTATATAAGCGGCGGCTATAAATATAATAGAAGATATAAACTTAGTAGACGTATAAGGACTTATATAAGAACCTATATAAGAACCTCCGTAGTAGTTAGTAGATATATTTAACTAGTAGTAGCGAGAGATATAGCTTCTTACTAAAAGTTAAAACTATAACGAAACTCAAACGAACTAAACAAAGATAACTAAGTCTCGAAGGTTAGTATGTAGATAAGAAGTACAGATGTGCTGGGTTGTTTACTTAGAAGTGAACTCGTTACTTATATTAAAGATATTAAATAAGATAATAAGATTAATAACTAAAGTTAAGTACGAAGCTCCTATCTAATAGCAGACGTGTTAGTTTTATATAGAACCTTTGTTTATGTTAGAGTCCTTCTTAGTAGGAGTCTCGAAGATAGAGTCCGACTCTATTTCTAAGGCTTCTTAAAACTAGACTCTATTATCTAACTATTCCTAACTAAGTCACGTAATATAACTATAATAAGATCCTAGGGTTATATATCTTACTATATCTAATCCTTTCTTTCTTTTAGAGTTATAATAGTACTCGTTCTATTAGGACGTCGCCTAGACTTCACTTCGTTATATACTAGCACGTGATTTGTAACAGTTGTCTGGACTTTACTTCGTTATATACTAACACGTGATTCGTAACACTATCCCCTTCTTAGCTTAGCGTGTCTCTATACTAGAATACGAACCTGAAATACTTTTTAGAAAGATATTAACCTTCTTTTATATATAAACATGTCCTCTTTATATATTAAACAAAAAGAGTGTTTAGCTCTTACTATATATATTAAAACCGTGTAACGTCTAGCTAAGACTTGTTCTTTTTATCGTAAACAGTTCTGTCGATGTCTCCTAGAGCTTTCTAAGTCCTCTCGCTGTTCTAAGTATATTCGGTTAAAAAGGTCTTATAATAGCCTTAGCTATCTCGTCGTTCCTGTCTCTAAGCCTTGAAAACCTGTGTATCGATTCTTCTTTAGTCCTATATATAAACGATTTCCTATTACCTCTCTAAGTCCTCCTTCTTCGAGTCCTCTTCCTGAATCTTCTTCTGCCTAGTTTCCTGCCTTTGAAATAGCTCTTTTTATTAAGTAGGTACTTTCCGATGATATATCCCTGTCTAACCCTGGTCTCGAATTCTAAGTAGCCTTAGGTTTTATTAGTAGAACTCTTAAAGTTTCCCTAGGCAATAGTTAAGGTTGCTTTTTAGTTTCTATATATTTTCTAAGTATAAGTAATCTAACTATTTAATTAAATACTTAATCTTACCTCTAATAATCTTATAGTTAAGAATCCTTTTGACTTTATATTCGGTGTTTAGATTAACTAGTTGAATTTCTATAAATAGGGCTGGTGGTACTTTAGGTAGTGCTAGTTCGAGTAAGAATATATAGAATACTAGGTAGATGTTTATTATCTTTAGTAGTACTAATTTATAATTTAAAGGTCTCTTAACTTATTTAATTTTAAATAGTTTAAGTTTTTTATAATCTAGTTTATTACTTAGTCTTTTTATATCGATGTTTTTTTATACTAAGTAGACTTTATCTCTCTCTTTTAGTATTAGCTCCTAACTATGTCGTTTATTATAGTAGTATATATTTCTTTCTATTATAAATTATAGGTCTTTTATAAGTTCTTTATATAAACTCTTGATTTTTAAGATATAAATATAAGTAAGTTAGTTATTAATAGTTATAGATAGTAGTTCTTAATACGCTGTTAATTTATACCTAAAGTTAGCGTAGAATAGCGTAATAAGTGTTATTTCTATTACTAAACTATTATAAGTAAACTATGCTAGAAGCAGTAGCTATACCTAGTTATCTTACTAGTAGTTTATATAATAATGAAGGTATGTTTTAACTACTTGATTTATTTGTTTATTTCCTTTATTTATTTAAGAGTAGAAAGCTATAAAGAGCTTTCTTTTTATACCTAATCGTTTTATAAGAGCGATTTAAAATTTCAAGGTAAAGAGCTTATCTTTATCTAAGAGTATTTCTTTAAGTAGTTTATGTCTTAAGACTACTTTTTTAAAGAATATAAATGCTAATTCCTTAGCTATACTTGACTTTATATATACTATTAGAATTATATACTTTATAAGTCGTTCTATAATAACTAGGATTATATTATATTTAACTCTTATTATTAGATCTTTAGATTTTAGTAATTTAATAATAAAATCTATAGATATTAATTTCTAAGGTATCTATAGTATTAGAGTAGTATTTATCTATTTATAAGAAGTATAGTAGGAAGCCTTGTTCTTAGTATAAGTATTATATTCTGCTATTACTTCCTTAACTATTATAGATAACTGATTAATATAGTAGTATTATCTTATTCTCTAGAGAGTTCTACGAATTCCTTAGTAACTATAAGTAGGTATAGTATAGTATTCTTATATAAACTCCTTTATATATAAGCTAGGAACCTATAATTTCCCTTTTATATATTAGTTATAACTCTTATATATGTTTTAAATTTTGTCTATCTAGATATTGTTTATTACTACTATTTCGTATATAGTAGATACTAAGTCTCTATTCTTAAGAGTTTTTAAGATCGTAATCTTCTTATACTCCTTATTTCCTTTATATCTAGGTTTCTAGCTAAGAGTATTAGCTTAAGTATTTAACGTTCTCTTTATATATTAAATAATAATATTAAATCCTTCTAATATCTCTAATTATCTAGCTAATTGTCTTATTATAAGTTCTTTAGTAGTTATAAATATCCTAAGGTTCTTATAGTTAGATAAAACTATAACTAGGTATTTTACTAACTATAAATAAATCTTCTAGTATTCTAAAGCTAATACTATAGTAAGCAGTTCCTTGTTAAAGATATTATAGTTTTATTATACTAGGTTAAATGTTTTAGAATAATATATAATAGATATAAGTTTTCCTTTATTATTTAGCTATAGATGAACTACACCTACTACTATGTCTAAGGCGTCTATTTCGATTATACTAGGTTTGTCTATATTAAAATCGTATAGAATAGGCTTTTCTATAAACTTTGCTTTAATTTTCTAAAAAGTATTCTTTACTTATTTATTCTATATAAACCTAATAGCTTTCTTAACTAGTACTAACATTAGTTTAGTAATCTTTATATAGTCTTATATAAACGGATATTAAAAGTTTATAAATCTAAGAAAGGACTGTATATCTTTTATATTCTCTAGTAATTTCTAGTTTAAGATGTTCTAGATCTTTACTAGATCTATTTCTATTTTTCTTAGGCTAAATACCTATCCTAGGAAAAGTGTTTAAGTTACTCTAAACTTGTATTTTAAGAGTTTTAACTAAGAGTTTACTTTTGTAAGTTATTATAAAACTTCTCTAATATATCTCTTATATTCTTCTTCTTTTTCTAAGAAGATTAAGATATTATCTAAGTAATAAATTACTATTACTCTTAGAAGATCCTTTAAAATATTATTATTTTATCTTTAATATATAGCTAGTATATTATATAGTCTAAATAGTATAATTATATATTTGTAAAAGCTTAATAGTAAGGTAAATACTATCTTCTATTCGTCTCTAACTTTTATTCGTATAAGTCTATAAGCGTTTTATTAATCTAGTTTCATAAATCGTACTACCTTATCTAACTTATCCTACAAGTATTAGCTAGGTAGTAGTAGATAAGCGTCCTTAACTATAGCGTGATTTACTTCTTAGTAGTTAATATATACTCTTCTATCTAGATCGTCTTTCTTCTTAATAATAAGTATATTTAAGGTAATTAGTAACTTAGATCTTCTAATATATCCCTTCTTAATACCTTCTTTTATATAACTTTCTATTCTCTATAAGCTTTTCTAGTTATATAACCGAAGCTTTTACTTCGAGAGGTGATAACCCTCTTTTAATTTAATCTTATAATCTTATAAGCGATGTTTTAGCAAGGCTTATAAGTCTTCTAGGTTTTTAAACAAAGCTTTAAATTCTCTATACTATATAGGTATTTCGTTATTAGCTTTCTTACTAACCTGTGGAGGACCCTAGGTAAGGTGTTCTAGTGCTTTAGAAGAGGTAGCGCTAACCTCGTTCTAGCCTTAAAGTTATAAATACGAACCCTTATATTTATATTAACTAAAGGTTATTATTCTATCCTTCTAATCGATTTCTAGATTATGTTCCTAAATCTATAATATACTAAATATTACTTTCTTACTTCCTATTTTAATAATATCGAATTATATATCTAAATAGTGTTCTTTAATATTAACTTTTATTAAGATAGTTTACTAATTAATAATTCCGTTTTAATATATAATATCTATTCTATCGACTACTTCTAATTAGTATAGTCTTATTCCTTTAATTAGAATGTTCAGCTTTTCTTAAGCTATTAGAGAAATAAAGTTGCTTATTACTCCTAAGTCTATTATAACTTATAACTTTTTTCCTTATATTTCTATAGTTACTATTAACTGTCTTTCTTCTAAAGTAGTATTTAACTTTACTTTAATATATTAGACTTTAAAAGATCGATTTTCTTAGTTATAATTCTTTCTTTTCTTATTCTTATATTATAGAAAGAATCTTACTCTTTTCTTATTAGCGTATACTACCTTATATACTAGTCTATATTCTACGATTTCTATAGTTTTAGAGATTTCTTTTATAAATTGTTTTAGTATTTGTTTATAGTTATATTAGATCTATTCGTAATTAGTTTCTAAAATAGCTTTTATAGACTATAGTTCTCCTATATATAGATAATCTAAAGTAGCCTCTAGTATACTTATCTCTAGTTTTATATAGTAAACCTTAAATATATAGTCTCTTAAATTCTTTTCTCTAACAGCTTAAATCTAAGACTAAGGAAAGAATATTACTCTTTCTTTATCTAATAATACTACTTTATATATTTAATAATATTTTACTATTCTAGTAGGCTTTAGTAATATTCCTTTAAATCGCTTCTATAATAACTAGTTTAAAGTTAGACTTAGTTTATATTATATCTATTATACTATTATTTCTTAAACTGTTTCTATAAACTATAGTTCTCTTATTAATAGATAATATAATTCTTCTAGTTCTATCTTAGTCTATCTAGTTATATCAAGTTCCCTTTACTTCTAAAATAATATACTAAATAGTTATTATAAGTTATATTTTCTAAATACTAACCTATTCTTTTTAATTAATATAACTATAATATATTATTTAAATTCCTTTAGTATAATATCTTTAAGTAGTGTTCTAAAGAAAGGGGTTTTAATTCGTTCTATAAATCCTATTAGAACTTGCTATATCTACGTACTAGTCTTATCTAAAATATTATATATTCTTTATATATCCTCTACTTTAGAGTAGCTAGTTTTTTCAACTAGTTAACGTTTTCGTTCTAGTTCTCTTTCTTTAATAGTTTTCTATCTAGTAATTAAGCTAACTAGAGTTATTATTTTAAGGTTATTACTTATAACTGTATATGTTATTAAGATAGTTAGATTAACCCCTTATATTATATAAGGACTCTAAAAGTCTAGTTTCTAGTTATTAATATATATCTATTAATTTCCTTATTTAAAGGTTCTAAGGAAAGCCTAAGTTTCTCTAACTTTAGAGTCTTTATTCTTTATTTCTCCTTCTAAACTAGAAGATGAATCCGATATCTTTAAAGAACTAGTTAATAGTAGTAATTTATATTCTACTTAAAGAGGTTGCTTAGATTCTATTACTAATTATATATTATAATATTCCTTAAAGAGTAGATCCTTATTATTATTAGTATCTTATATACTACTAATTCCTTTATTATTTTTAATCTAGGTTCTATATTCTTATACTTTAGGCTTCTTATCTATAAGTTTAATATAATCAGTTAAAGCTACCTATTACTAAATAGTAGTATTAATTTGTTTCTTCTTCTTAGAGTCTTTCCTCTTACTATACTTATTTACTCTATAACCTAGAAGGCTATAGTTGTAATATAAGTTCTACTTACGTTAATGATTTCGCTTCTTCTAAGAAAGTCCTCCTTTTCTTAGAAAGGTTTTCTTTTATATAGCGTTTACCTTCTTACTATACTTACTAGTATAAGAGTGCTTCTACTTTCCTAACCCTTTACTCTTTTCCTCGTGTCTAGGGTTACTCTTTCTAAATTTATATAAGCGGTTATCTAGCTAGACGACTTTCTTAATTATACTTATAATAGTTAAGAACTATATATTCTACTTAGCTATTTCTTTATAAATATATACCTTTAATCCTCTATAAAAGAGTTCTATAAGAGTAATAGTATCCTATCCTAACTTCGTCTTATAACGCTGAAATTCGTTAGTATAATCTATTACTAATCCGGTTTAGTATAACTCTAAAAGCTTATATATAGCTGTTTAGATTATATTAAAATCTCTAAAGACTTTTCTAATAGTTGCTTTAAATCCCCTCTAAGATTTAAATATAATCTTAGTTAATTCTATCTTTCTATCTTTATCCTTATTTCTAAAGAAGTCCTCTAAGTATAGCTAAGCCTATTCTAATACTAATCTACTAAGATAGAAGATAGTAAAGATAGTTTATAAGTTATAATTGCCTTCGAACTTATTAGAGTTAAAGTTAAAGTAGATGTCTATTTAGAGAAGGAATAAGTTAAGTTCCTTTCGCTTCTTATAATATATATCTAGTATCTTAACTTTAATAGACTTAAGTACTTCGATCTTATAGGGCTCGGGGGCGTCTAGTATACTAATATTATCGTCGTTCCTAGTTAACTATATACTAGTAGGTATCCTTCTAGTTGCACTTCTAGATGTTCCTACAACGTTAACTTAACTAGTATTCGAGCTAGTTGCTACGGCGGGGGTTACTAGGGCTATAGCGACTAAACTTCTAAGTAGGTGTTTAAAGTATAACGAAACTTAAATAAACTAAATAAAGATAACTAAGTCTTAAAGGTTAGTATATAGATAAGAAGTATAGATACGCTGGGTTGTTTACTTAGAAGTAAACTCGTTACTTATATTAAAGATATTAAATAAGATAATAAGATTAATAACTAAAGTTAAGTACGAAGCTCTTATCTAATAACAAACGTGCTAGTTTTATATAGAACCTTTGTTTATATTAGAGTCCTCCTTAGTAGGAGTCCCGAAGATAGAGTCCGACTCTATTTCTAGGGCTCCTTAAAACTGGACTCTATTACCTAACTATTCCTAACCGAGTTACGTGATATAACTGTAATAAGATCCTAGGGTTATATATCTTACTATATCTAATCCTTTCTTTCTTTTAGAGTTACAATAGTACTCGTTCTATTAGAACGTCGCCTGGACTTCACTTCGTTATATGCTGGCACGTGATTCGTGACAGTCGCCTGGACTTCACTTCGTCACATGCTAGCACGTGATTCGTGATAAAAACTAATTAATAGTAAACCTTTCTAGCTAATAAAAAAAGGCTCTTATAAGACTCGAAGTAAGGCTTTCTTCTACTAAAGATATAGAAGGAACTACTTCTCTATAACCTACGCCTACTACGACCCTAGCTATAGATAATAGTCGTAAGCTAAAACACTGCCTTCTATACTTAGAAAGATATAACAGAAGTACGTCTAATCTCTTTTCTTAATTTAAAGAACTTTTATAAGTAAAGCTAGAAATAGATAGTCTATTAATTAGAGAAGAGAAAGAGAGGGTTTAGTATATCTTTAGACGACTCTTAGAAGACGTAGCTATAAGGATTTTTCTCTAAATAGAATACGCTCGCTTATAAAGTAAGTTCACAGTTTTAGAATTTATAAGACAACTTCGTACCGTGTTCTATAACTCTTAGCTACAGTAGAAAGCGCTTAGCTAGATTAACTATATAAAGTAAAGCTAATAGCTTTTTAGCGAATTTCTTAATAAATTCGATTAGCTAATCCTAGAAGCTTCTAGCTAAGAATAAGATAACGAAATTAAGAAGAGTTACTTAAAAGCCGCTCTTAATACAAAGCTAATTACTATAACTATTAGTATTTAGAAAGATAGTATCTATAATAAGTACTATAAACAATTATAAATAATTACTGATTAACTAAACAAAGTTACTAAACTTATAGCTTAGTAAATAAAGAAGCTACGAACGTCTTTACTTAGAACCTTATATAAATCTAAGAACAGTTCCTTATATAATATAATAGACTAGGAACTAACTATAGCAGTCTTCTCCGCTTATCTAAAGGAACTACGATAGAGCTTAGACGAAGTTCTTACTAAAAGAAAAAGCTTAGGCCTCTACCTAAGATATAGACTCGAGAGACATCGAGTCTAGAATTATAAGACAAAGATAAAGTAGATAACAAAGAAGGTCTAGGTAACTTCTACCTAGAAGAAAGACGTTAGAATCGTAGACGTCTCTAACTCTAACGATTTAAGAAAAGAATAGCTTCTAGTAAAAGACGCTATTAGAAGTAAAAGAAGGTTTTAAAAGAAGTAATAGAAGAATAGATTAAGTTTTAAAAGAAGTTAATAAACAGTTCTCTTTTTTTAGTTTCTATATTAGTTAATAAAGAATATTTTATAAAAACTCTTCTTAACTCTAGATATTTATTATATAGACTTATTAGCTCCTTCTTTATTACTTAGAATAATCTTTAGCCTATTCCTATCTTCTCTTAAGAGCTCTCTAGCTTTGATATCTTCTTAGATAATATAGTAATAGAAGTCGCCGCTGTCTTCTTAGATATCGATAGATACTACGAAGCTAGGTCGTTTCTCTATATCGTTCCTCGCTTAGAGTTATATAATATAATTCTAAGACTTCTCTAGATTATTAAGTAAGATACTCGAATTAATAGTTCTACTTTAGAATACCTTATCTTCTTAACGAATACGCTTATATAAAATCAAGCTAAAAGACTAGAAGTAAACTACTATATAAACTTCTTAGATTACTAATCTATCTCTATTAAAGCCTTTTAGATAATAACGAATAAGTCTCGACGAAACGTATAAGTATTCTTAGCTAGCTTATTAGATATCGCGAAAGCTCTTAAGTGTAATAGCTCGCTATTAGGAATAAGAGTTACTAAGGTTACGTATATACTAGACAGAATACGTATTCGAGTATTAGAAATGTCTGGTTTAGACCTCCGAGTCTATTATTATTATCTGAACTCTTTTATATATAGATACTCTTACTCTTAGTATTAGAAAAGGTTAATTTAATCTTTTCCTTTATATTTAGAGTCTAGTATCTAAGTATATTATTCTATAGAACGTACTTCTATATACCTCTTTTATAGTATTATCTATTTTATACTATTATATTAAAAGATCAAATTCTTCTTACTAGAGACAGCCTATTATAATATCTTACTAAGCGTATTAACGTCCTATATCGAATTTGATTCGGCCTAGATTCGGATTAGTATAATAACAACCTTAAATTACTAGTTTATAGATAGCTAGTAATATTAGAGTTTAATATCTATTAGTTAGCTAGTAAAAAGCGTATCTTCTAATACGTTAAGGAAGTAGAAGATACTAAGGATTCCTAAGACTTTAAATAACCCTCTCTATATAGAGATTACTATATAAGGTTTAGAAAGTCGATATTAAGTTACTTAGAAGGCTCCCGAATCTACCTCTAAACTCTCTCTCTAATAATATCGAGTATATTAAACTAAGGAGCGACCCTAGGTCTCTTCTAAGCTCTACTAGAGAGTGTTAAGCAACCTACTAGAGAAACTAGTAGGCCTCTCTCTAAATACGTACTAAACTACACTTATATACCTAAACCTAAAAAGTTAAGAAATAACAAAGGTAAGAGCCTAGCTCGAAACCTTAGAGACCTATAAGACTTTTTTAATATAAATAAGATATAAGATATAGTATAAGGATTAGAAGAAGAACTTTAAAATAATAACTATCGGTTTAGATAGTTAGAATCTATTATAAAAGAACTCTAAGAATAAACTAGAGTCTCTTAACCTTCTTAACTCGAAACCGACTATAACTCTTCTTCTATTCTAAGTACTATACTAGACCCCTTTTACTTAAGAAGCGAACCTATCTCTAATACCTTCTCTTAATAATAGACTACTCTATATAACCTCGAATATAGTTTAAATACTCTCTAACCTACTAAAAGTAAAATTATAGAAAAAATTAAACCTTTAGATAACGATATATTACTAATATACTAATAATAGAAGATATTAGTATATAATAGACTTCTAGTAAATACTAATTATTATAATATAAGCCTAACTCGAAAAGCCCTTATCTAGAGAATAACTACTAGAATTACTAGGAACTATCTTAAGCTCTAATACTAGTCTAAGTCGATTTATATTACTTTCTATAATTATTAAGATATAATTAAACTTTTAGATTTATATTTCTTAACTAGATATAAGATAGAGGATATATAGAACGCTTTCTAGGCCTTATAGATAGATAGAAAAGATTATACTAAAGAAACGTTTACTAACTTTAGAGGTCGCTTTTCGAGTATAGCTATACTTAGAGAGATACTAGAGTTAGAATAATTCTTCTATATATAAAAGAAAATTATACTATAGCTATGAAACTTAGCTACTATACTTAAGAGACGTTAGAATTATAACTTTATTAAAATAGTAGTAGATCTCCTAGCCTTAGATAAGGAACGACGCTAAAACGCTAAGTTATATATAGCTAATATAACTAAGCTAGTTAGTATAAATACTTTAGTTAAAAAGACTACTTTTTAATCCTTATCTAGTTTAATACTAAAACTCTTACTACTTATAAGCAGATCCTTCTCTACTATTTAGACTACTTTAAAGATATTTAAAACTACTTCTACTAGCGAACGCTAAAAGACTCTAGACCGAGTCCTAGCTAGTATAACGTGCTACTACTATAGTAAGCCTAGGTACTATAAAACCGACTACTCTTAGCTATCTAGTATTAAAGAAATAGTCTAAGAAGTAGATAAAGATAACCTATAAGTCTTTATAAAGTACTCTGATTCTAATTTAAATTAGAAGGAAAATAAGGCAGCCTAGGTAAAGACTTCTTCCTAAGCTTATATAAATATAATCTATTAAATCTTAACCTTTCTAGACTTATAAGAGAAAACTAATTTCTTATAAATATAATACTTAGTATATATAGATATAGTATTAAAACTTAAGCCTTAATAGATATAGAAGCGAATAGATTCCTATTCTTAAATCAATCTCTAGCTTTATAGCTATTCTAATTATTAGGTATATAAATTCGAAAATTACCCTACTTAGTACTTATTTATAGATATAATAGTAGTATTAAAAGTAAAGCAACATAGTTTATATAACTATATTTAAACCTAGATCGATGTTATATCTAAAACTACTCTTTTATTATCCTAGACCTTAGATAATAAGACCTAATTATTAGAAATAAATAGTTAAAACATTTTAATATTCTCCTTAACTCTACTAGGAATTAACTTATTTAGCTAGCTAAAACCCTACTAACTTCTTACTTTAGAAAGGAAATCTTACTTTCTCTAACTTCTAACTAGAACTAGAAGTCTTATTTAAATATATAGTTAGATATAAACTAAAGAGATTACACTCTCTATTAAGATAAAAAGTAAAGGAATAGTAAGCTCTTAGCTAAGTTATTACTATTATCTATAATATTAACTTCTAATATCTACCTCTTTAACTCTACTCTAAATACTCTCTAACCTACTAGTATAGCTTAGATAGATTAGACCCTATACTCTTTTATTAGTAAAATAAGTATAAATGCTTTATATTTTAATATAAAATAACCTAATACTAAGTTCTTTATAACAAGTATTTATAAATTAGATTAGATTATCAACGAAAGATTAGCTCTACTCTTAGATAATACTAAGACTATAGACCTAATATAGTCCTGACTCTCTTAATATTACTTATTATTCTAAGATATATTCTTAAAAGTAGCCTTAGATAAACTTCTCTCTTACTATATATATAACTATAAAATTATCTTAAACAAACCTCTTTCTACCTTCTACTTCCTACTATATTAACAGTTAACTATAGAGCTATAAGCAACAAAAGAGTACCTTATTAATAATATAAATAAAGGATTTATTATTAATAGTAATAGTCCTTTTACCTTACTAGTACTCTTTATTAAAAAGTCTAATAATAATAAGCTATAGTTCTATATTAATTATTAGAAGCTAAATACTCTTACTTAAAACAACTCTTATCTAATTCCTTATATTAATAAACTTCTTTTAAGATTAAAGAAAGCTAAGATCTTTACTAAGTTAGATATATACTAACCTTTCTATTATATCTAAATAGACTTAGACTTAAAAGAGATAACTATGTTTAAAACTAGGTATAGAATATATAAATATAAGGTCCTTTCTTTTAGACTCTATAATAGACCCGCTACCTACTAACGTTATATAAACGACGTCTTAATCGAATATTTAGATAACTTCTATATTACTTACTTAGATAATATATTAATTTATTTAAATAGTATTAAAGAATATAAGGAATAAGTTAAGAAGGTTCTAAATCAGCTCTAAGAAGTAGGACTCTAAGTAGATATTAAGAAAAGCGAATTTAGTATTACCTAAGTTAAATATCTTAGTTATATATTAACTACGAAAAGACTTGAAGTAGACTCTAAGAAAGTAGAACCTCTATATAACTAGGCCCGACCTAGTACTATAATAGGTATAAAGTCTTACCTAGGCTTTTATAGTTTCTATAAATAATTTATTAAGAACTTTAGTAAAATTGTAAAACCTCTAACTACTATAATATACCTTTTAGAGCCGTTTTAGTAGATATCTAAATATAAAGAAGCCTTTAAAGAATTATAGATCTAGCTACTCTTAATTCAAGCCTTATACTACTTCGACTCTAAATGTTCTATAAAGCTAGAGATAGACTCTTCTAATAGAGTAATAGTAGGTATATTCTCTTAATAATATAATAATTATTAGTATCTTATAAGTTTCTATTCCTATGTCTTAGTTAAATATAAAACGAATTAGGAAATCTATAATAAAGAACTATTTATAATTATAGAAGCGTTTAGAAAATAATAACCTAAACTTATATTATATTAGAACTATATCGACGTCTTCTTAGACTATAGATCTTTAGAATACTTTATAATAACAAAGCTACTTACTTCTAAGCAAGTATAATAGATAGAATTCCTCTCTAACTTTAATTTCTAGATCTAATTCACGTTTAGAAAGAATAATTAAAAGGTAGATATACTAACTAGATAGGAGTAAGATATTAGAATATAAGATTAAGTTAAGTTAGATAGCTACTTATATACTCTTCTTAGACCTATTAGGCTTAACCTCTAAATCAACGCTAATCTTACTTAGACCTTTTAAGTAATATCTCTTTTTATAATTAAGTTAGATATTATCTCTAAGTCTAGATTAGATCTAATTTAGAAGCTAAGAATAGCTAATATATAATTATTTAAGAAGAAACGTAGAAAACTTAAGAACAGTTATACTATCTTATCTAATAATTTACTTCTATTTAGAGAACGGCTTTATATTAAAAGGAATACTAAACTCTATATAAATCTAATCTAGGAAGCCTATAACTAAATATCTAGTACTTACCTAAGTACTTAAAAGATATACTAGTTACTAGTATCTACCTATTACTAGGTTAGTATAGGTTTAGACTATAAACTATACGTAGCTAACTACCGAGCTTATAGATACTCTTATCCTTAATAGACTAAATAACAAGGATTCCTCTACCTACTACTAGTACTAGATTACTCGATATAGTATATTATAACGAAAACTCAAACGAACTAAACAAAGATAACTAAGTCTCGAAGGTTAGTATACGGTAAGAAGTATGAATGCGCTAGGTTGTTCACTTGGAAGTGAACTCGTTACTTATATTAAAGATGTCAAACGAGATAATAAGATTGTTAACTAAAGTTAAGCACGAAGCTCCTATCTAATAGCAGACGTGCTAGTCTTATATAGAACCTTCGTTCATGTTTAGAGTCCTTCTTAGCAGGAGTCCCGAAAATAGAGTCCGACTCTATTTCCAGGGCTCCTCAAAACTGGACTCTATCACCTGACCGCTCCCAACCGAGTCACGTGATATAACTGTAATGAGATCCTCAGGATTGTATATCCTATTATACTCGATCCTTTCCTCCTTCCAGGGTTATAATAGTGCTCGTTCTATCAGAGCGTCGCCTGGACTTCACTTTGTCACGTGCTAGCACGTGATTCGTGACATATATATATATAGACTTTAAGTTATTTCTTAAGAATAAGTATAAATATAATACTATACTAGTATTTATTAACCGCCTTAGAAAGGATTTAGTATCTATACTCTACTACTCTACTATCGACGCTAGAGGATTAGCCTAGCTTTTTATATAATAGATCTATTGTTTTAGTTACTACTCTAAATCGATTACGTTAGATAAAGGACCTTAATTCGTCTTAGCTTTTTAGATAGAATTCTATCGTATTATTAGTATTAAGCTTAAACTCTCTATAGCTTACTATAAATAAATAGATAGTTAGACAGAGATTATAAACCGATATATTAATTAGAGGCTAAGGCCTTTTATAATCTACTATTAGGATAACTAGAGCGAGTTAATCCCTCTTATAGATAGAGTATAAATAACTCTTCCGTACTCGTCTATTAGTATAACCTCTTATTAGCTTAAGTTTAAGCTAAATTCGTAAACCTCGTAGAATTAGAATACTTCTAAGACCTCTATTCCCTAGAAACGACTAAATTATAATAAGATAGTTAAGATAGCTATATATATATACTCTACTTAGAATATAGCTAAAGATAATATAAGCAAAGCCTAGTAGAGAATATAAGATAGTATAAATCAGCACCGAAGAGCTATTAACTAGGATATTAGTAATAGAGTTTACTTATTAACTAAAAGCCTTAAGATAAGTCGACCTAGCTAAAAGCTAGCTGAATAGTAGACTAGACCCTTTGAAATACTAGAACGTGTAGGATACTCTTATAAACTAAAACTCCTAGAAGGATTATTAATCTATAATATTTTCGCTATAGACGTACTATCTAAGGATCTAAATACCCTCTTACCTAGATAAGAAGCCCTAGAGCCGCCTCTAGAAATCGTTTAAGGTATATAAGAATAGGAAGTTTAAGAAATTCTTAGTAGTAGACTTTTTAGAAGATAACTATAATACTAGATTAGATAGGTTAGTTATAATATAGACCCTACCTAGTATTCTACTAATAATTTTTAAGGTTTACTATACCTTCTAAGAGACTTCTATACTAAATATCTAGACGAACTAGGACCGCTCTAACTCCTCTTTAAATAGATCTAAGTATAGGAGGTAGATAAGAACTAACAACTAAGTTACTACTAAAAACAACCTCGATACCGCCTCGACTATAATACGAAGCCTCGAGGACGAGTCTTTTTTAAGAGAGAGAGATATAATAGCCCGCTATTAGGAATAAGAGTTACTAAGGTTACGTATATACTAGATAGGATACGTATTCGAGTATTAGAAATGTCTAGTTCGAACCTCCGAGTCTATTATTATTATCTAAACTCTTTTATATATAGATACTCTTACTCTTAGTATCGGGAAAGGTTAATTTGATCTTTTCCTTCGTATTTAGAGCCTAGTATCTAAGTATGTTATTCTACGGAACGTACTTCTATATACCTCTTTTATAGTATTATCTGTTTTATACTATTATATTAAGAAGACGAAGAAAACGAAAACAGATTCTTAAACGAAGCTACTACTACAGTTCTAGGATTACCTTAGCACCTTTAGTCTAAAAGACTTAGATAAGGTACCTCCTCTACGAGGCGATAGAATAGACTACTAGATCGAACTTACGATAGAAGATAGAAAGGAAGCTACGGTTCCTTAGAAGCCGCTTTATAATATATCTTATAACGAACTCCTAGTTCTTCGAAGAACGCTTATAGAATATATAAATAAAGACTAGTTTCGAGTTAGTAACTCTTCTACTACTGCTCTTATACTCTTTATATAAAAGCTAGGAGAAGGTCTACGGTTCTATATTAATTACCGTGCTCTAAATAAAGTTATATAATAGGACTAGTATCTACTTTCTCTAATCTACGAAACCTTATAACGAGCTAGTAAGATAAGATAGTATATAAAACTCGATATAAGCTAGGCTTTTTATAGAATCTAGATTATAAAAGGAGATAAATAGAAGACGGCTTTCTATATAAGATATAGATTATATAAATAGCTAGTTACCTCTTTTAGACTTATAAACGCTCTAAGTACGTTCTAAAAATACGTTAACTAAATACTATAGAAATACCTTAATAACTTCTACTCTACTTACGTAGATAATATTCTAATCTTTATAGATAGAACTCTCGAAGAATATAAAGAATAAGTTAAGCTTATTCTAAAGAAGCTTAAAGATATAGAGCTTTTTCTTAATATTAATAAATATAAATTCTTAGTTATATAGATAAAGTATCTAGGGTTTATCTTTAATATTAACTTAGAAGTAGAAATAGATCTAGAAAAGGTTAAAGTAATTCTTAAATAGGAAGTATCTATAATAGTTAAAGCTATACAAAGTTTTCTTAGCTTTATAAACTTCTACTAAAACTTTATTAAGAACTATTCTAATATTATAAGACCTCTTATAGAACTTACTTATAAGGAATACGTATTTATATAGATAAATAAATATTAAAACGTCTTTAAATAACTTAATATATATATATAGCGAACTAGCTAAACAAGCGAACTAGCTAACTGAAAACATATCTAAAATCGCGATTTTAATATTTTAATATCTTTATAAATTATTAATTAAAAATTTTAAAATTAAAACTTTAATTTTATTACTATATAAATATAAAAGTTATAAAATATAAGACTAAGACTAATTTATATTAAAAAGTTATTAAAAGAAGAAGAAAAAAGATAAGATTATAAGAGTGTTTTTAAGTAAATCGCTAAGTAAAATTATATAACGTCTAAAACTTAGAATTCTAAATATATATATAGTAATAAAATTAAAGTTTTAATTTTAAAACTTTTAATTAATAGTTTATAGAGATATTAAAATATTAAAATCGCGATTTTAGATATGTTTTCAGTTAGCCGGTTCGCTTATTTAGCCGGTTCGCTATATATACACGTTAAGTATATATTTACTATAGCCTTAGCTTTTATACGTTTTAACCGCGAAAGATAAACGATTATAAAAACAGACTCTTATAGCTAGTATATTAGTAGCGTGCTTATATAATATAATAACGAAGGACTCTTATACTTCTATACTTTCTTTTTAAAGAAGAACTTATCTACTAACTATAACTATAAAATCTATAATAAGAAGATACTAGCTATTATATAGTACCTAGAAGCTTAGGATTCTAAGTTATAAAGCGTAGATAGCTTTAAGATTCGAATAAACTATAAGAATCTTAAGTACTTTATAATAGTTTAGAAGCTTATAGAATAATAAATATAATAGTCTTTAGCTCTTTTAAAATATAATTTCAAGATTAAGTATATTTAAGAGAAAGAAAACGTTCGAGCTAACGCTCTTTTATAATATAAATAAGATATAACGTGTTTTATCACTTGGCGAGCTATATCACTTAGCGAGCCACTTTTCTAGACCTTCTAACTACTAAACCCTATAACACTACTAAATCAAGCTTAAAACAGTTAATTCAAATCGGAGTCTGATAAACTAGATATATCTACAGCCTCTAAGCAGGTTCTTATATTATAGCCAGGTTTGCGGCAGATACTATAGACCCGACTAGTCGTATAGCGCCGCTTCGACGAACCCTTGCTAATATCTTCGTCGCGTCTTTTTTCTTTAACTAAGCCCTTATTCTTTAAAAGCTGCCCTGCCTACGATCTAGTAAGAAGTCTAGAATCCTGTAAACGAGTTCTTTTCACGCGTCGCCGCTTTGAAAGGACTTTATTTGCCTCTTTAAGCGTCTTAATTCTATTAGTTACAAGCGTTAACTTATAGTTAATCGCGACTGTAGCCTTTACTAGCTAGTTAACAGCAGTAATAATCAGAGTTGGCGAGCTTCCCTAGTACTTAGCTACCCGATCTTTAATTAGAGTAGACTGGGAAATAGCTTCAATTGTATTCTTTAGCGTCTAGGAGACCTAAGGTCAGGGTAAACTAGGAGGTGTTCTATAGAGAGAAGGCGTCTGTAAACGAATATCTAGCTTTGATATTACTGCTTATAGGTTCTAAGGTACTAGGCTAGACCCTCGGAAGCTACCTTTAACGTTTTTTTCTATAAAAACTACGGTAAAGGCTGCTTTAAACGTAGGAAAGAACTCGTTCTTAGTAATATATGTGATTTGAAGCCGGACTAGACGTGATATCTGGTTACTATATACCTGTTTTAACGAGCTAAATAAGCCGACGTTAAGAGGCTAAGTTAAGTGCGAAGAATAAGGAGGTAGGTATAGTGGTATTATATCGTTTTCCTTATAGTATTCGTTGAACTCGGCGTTGACGTAGCTCTCGTAACCGTCTAATATAAGTATCCGATAACGGCTAACTCGACGCGCCTAAGTTGCTTAATTAAAGTGTTTAAGCTATTCTAAACCTGTATTATTATTAGTCTAACTGTTTTAAGTTGTTTTAACAACCTAATCCGCTGGTATGTTACTGTTCTAGTACTAAGGTGTAAGGTGAAATCGACCTTAAACGTATAGAAAAGGGAGTACTATATAGCTGTCTGCTGTAACTGTACAAATCGCTGTAGCCTATTCCCGATTGCTAGGCTAAACAAGCTTTAGATTAGACTGTCGATCGGAGTGTGTAACGACCGTCTTTCCGCCGATTATGCCTATTATAAAGCCGGTCTCGTCGAAGTTATAGAAATCGGAGTCTTAGATCCCGTACTTTATACGTATGTTCGTAACTAATCGAAACCACGCGCTTAATATGTCCGGATCTTCTAAGAGGGCTCTCTAGTAGTCGTAGGCGCGAGAAAGACGTATAGAAAGCTCTAGTCGTCGTTGAATAAAGCGAGAGGTCTAGCACTTCCTAACGCGTCGCGCGCTACGCTTGTCTATTAGAAGGTCGGCTATATCTTATATATCCGCTCTCTAGGGCGAAAACCCTCTAGTATCTTAGTCGAGAATATATTAAACAATCGCCTTCTCTTCTACTAGAGTCAGATTCGGCTGCCTGTGCTAGGTATCTGTCTACGAGGTACGACCAGCTATTCTATACTATAATGTCGATCGAGGGATATTAAACTGCTTTGCTAGCTTACGTTGGCTTAAACGCGGGTTCGTTCGCTTTGCTTCGATCGTAAGAGTGATTCGAGCTTTAATTGTTTATATTTAAGTTATTTTAATATAAAGAATCGCGTCTTATAGTTGAATAGTTAGTAGTAGGGAAAAATGGCTCGCTAAGTGATGTGGCTCGCCAAGTGATAAAACACGTTACTAGATAATACTATAAATAAATAAGTCGATTATTATATAAAGCAACTTCTTAAGTTTATAAACAAAGAAGGATAGACTCTAGGAATCGTAAAAGCAAATCTAGTATAGACGTAAGAACCTGTATAGATATAAGAAGATATATAAGAAATACTCTTAGATAATAAAAAGACTCTCTAGGAACTCTAGACAATAGTTAAAGAAGTAGACACTAACCTTCAAGTAATAAAAGACACTATATAATAAGGCAAAAGAACGTTCTCTACTAGCTTAAAGCTTAAGGTATCGATGTCTAAATATACGCTTATAAATAAAGGAAAGCTAAAGTTTAAAAACTAGTTATAGATTTTAAATAACAAAGAACTACGTATAAAGATAATCTAATTAATATACGATTTAAAGCTCTATAGTTACCTTAGATAAGAAAGTATAGCCTAGATCCTCTTATAATAGTACTTCTAGTCTTAGATATTATAAGACGTTCGAAGGTTTATATAAAACTACGACGCTTATAGAAGGAATAAAGCTTAGAAAGATATATAACAAGGATTCCTAAAGCCTTTACTAGTTCTAAACCGAATCTAAAGTAAGATTTTAATAGAATTTATAATCGAGCTTCTAAAAAGTAATAGATATATAAATATAGTTATAATTATAAATAGGCTAGATAAAGGAATAATCTATAATAGTCTAAAAGATATTATATCTAAGACAGTTACTAGATAGTTTATTTAAACCTTCTATTATAAGCACTATCTACTATTAAAAGTATATATAACATTTTTTATAGATTGAATTTTTTATTCTAAAACACTCGTTCTTACCTTCTCGTACCTAATAAGCTGATTTCCTTCTATAGAAACCACTCTTAGAAGGCCTCTAGCCTCTCTATAACGAAACTCAACGAACTAAACAAAGATAACTAAGTCTCGAAGGTTAGTATACAGGTAAGAAGTACAGACGTAATAGATTATTTACTTAGAAGTAAACTCGTTACTTAACGTATATATATAGCGAACCGGCTAAATAAGCGAACCGGCTAACTGAAAACATATCTAAAATCGCGATTTTAATATTTTAATATCTCTATAAACTATTAATTAAAAGTTTTAAAATTAAAACTTTAATTTTATTACTATATATATATTTAGAATTCTAAGTTTTAGACGCTATATAATTTTACTTAGCGATTTACTTAAAAACACTCTTATAATCTTATCTTTTTTCTTCTTCTTTTAATAACTTTTTAATATAAATTAGTCTTAGTCTTATATTTTATAACTTTTGTATTTATATAGTAATAAAATTAAAGTTTTAATTTTAAAATTTTTAATTAATAATTTATAAAGATATTAAAATATTAAAATCGCGATTTTAGATATGTTTTCAGTTAGCCGGTTCGCTTATTTAGCCGGTTCGCTATATATACACGTTATATTAAAGATGTTAAATAAGATAATAAGATTAATAACTAAAGTTAAGTATAAAGCTTCTATCTAATAGTAGACGTACTAGTCTTATATATTACCCTTTATACTATCTAGATCTCTTTATAAGCTCAGATCTCTAGATCTCTCTAGATCTCTTAAGAGATCTAATAGAATCTAATATATAACTTCTAACGTTATCTAATAATAAGATCCTAGAATATCTAAGTACCTCTATATTACTAATTCTCTCTTATACTACTTTCTAATTCCTAGATATTATATCTTATTCTATTAGAGTACTATCTAGACTACTTACTACGTATAACGTAATTTATAACACTATCCCCTTCTTAGCCTAGCGTATTCTTATACTTAAGTATAAGCTAAGAAACTTAGTTAGAGTACTAGTAGTATCCTTTCCTTTTTATTATATCTTATCTTATATAAAAAAAGAAAGAAGAATAAATACTTCTTATAAAAAGTATTAAAATAGTTTATAATAAAATATTACTATATTTATATTATACTTTCTAAAAGCGTAGATATTTTATTAATTCCTCTTAATCTTCTTAATACTCTAAATACGTTTAGTCTAAGCTGAAATATAATAGAACCGATAATACCTAGGAAAAGAACGTTCTCTATACTAGTAACTAGACCTTTATTAAAAGATAAGAGGAGAAGCTTAAGAGAGAGAAGAAGAAGGCGATAGCGAAGATTCTACAGTTACGAAAGTAGAAGGCCTTTCTTAAAGAAAGGTAATATAAAATATCTTATTAAAAGCTTCGTTTTCTTAATAAACTCGACACTACTAAGAAGGTAGAAAAGAAAGAGAAGGAGGAGAAAGAAAGAGAGGAATAAGAGTAGTAAGAGACAGAGGTTATCTATCTAGCAGCTCTGTCTATTTCTACTAGTTTCTAATCTAAGGTAGTTCTTAACCTAGCCTTTCTTATAGCTTTTCCTTTAGACTATGAAATATAAGTAAACCTAGGTTTTCTTAATAGAATTTCTAAAGTTCTACTAAGTAATAATTAAGATTACTTCTTAGCTCTTAAGTATTTTCTAAGTATAGGTAATCTAACTATTTAATTAAATACTTAACTTATTCTTTAATAAGTTTATAGTTAAGAATCTTTTTAACTTTATATTTAGTATTTAGATTTACTAGTTAAATTTCTATAATTAGAGCTAGTAGAGCTCTTAGTAGTACTAGTTTAAGTAGAGATATATAGAATACTAGGTAGATGTTTATTATCTTTAGTAGCGCTAGTTTATAATTCAAAGGTCTCTTAACTCGTTTAATTTTAAATAGTCTAAGTTTTTTATAATCTAGTTTATTACTTAGTCTTTTTATATTAATGTTTTTTTATACTAAGTAGACTTTATCTCTCTCTTTTAGTATTAGCTCCTAACTACATCGTTTATTATAATAGTATAATATATATTATAAGCGAACCCGATAGATAAGCGAACCTGATAGATAAGCGAACCCGACACTTTAACGTATACCTCTAATAAAAACTACGATAATTTAACTATAACGTCTATAATTAATTAAAACTTCTTAGATTCTTCTTTCTTAGATACCTCTTCTATTATTCTATAAGTACGTATATTATACCTAGTCTATCTACAGTTGCTACAGCGCTATACACGTGTTTCTTCCTCTGGCTTCCGACTAATAATTACTCTTATTTCTTATTCTACTTAATATCTAATATCTCTCTCGTCTTATAAGTTCTCTGCTTCTCGTTAGCTAAGTAATCCTCCTTATCGTAGACGTGTTTTCTTAGCTCTCTAGCGCTTACTAAGTGCTTCGTTTACTCGTCGAAGACTCTAGTTCTTAGCTTTTAATATTACTAGCTAATATATAATTTTTAATACACTCTTTATAAACTAGTCAACAGCCTCGTAAATATTAGTTAGAGAGTTATTCTAGTAGTAGGTAATTCGATTTTTAATTAATATAGTCTATAACATAGCTTTAGTTAGGTTATTTAGTATCTAGGAAACCTAAGGTTAAGCGGTACCTAGGCGGGAGTTTATAAGCGTAGACGTCTTTAACTTAAGATTAAGCGTAGATATTATACTCTTAGAGTCGAATAGAAGAAGTCTAGCTCCTTAGAACCCTTCTCGAATATTACTTTTAGTTATTATAATATTAAATATAGCGTAGAAGGCGGGAAAGAAGTCGTTCTTAGTAATATAGGAAATATTAGCCTATATTATATCTTTAATTTACCGACTATATACTCGTTTTAGAAGGCTAAAACATCTAACGTTAAGTAGCTAGAGTATATAGAAAGAATAAGCAGGTATATAAAGAGTAATAATATTATATTCCTTATAGTACTTCTTAAACTCGTCCGAATAGTAGCTCTTATAACCGTTGAGAACTAATAGGCGAAAAATACTAATAGTTTAAGGCTTTATATACTTCTCGAAATACCGAATCTAATCTATACTCTTCTCGTTTATAGTCTAACCGTTATTAGTAGTAGCGATTACCTAGTTAGGTAGAAATCTACTGTTTTAATACTAAGAGACTAGGTGATTTTTCTCTATAATAACTACAAATAGCGGGACGTTCTAGTCTTAAGAATTAATACTCTAAATTACTATAATCTATTCCCGATTACTAGGCTATATTCTTTTCGCTTTTATACGCTCTTCTAAGCTTGTTATAACTATTATAGTTAAGATAAAACCTATTATAAACCTAGTCTCGTCAAAGTTATAGATATCTACTTTATTAATTCTATACTTTATAATTATATTCTATATAAGCTTAAACCAGGTACGAATAACTTCTAGATCTTCGCACTTAGCTCTCTAGTAGTCGTATTTACACTAGAAGCGTGTCTAGAGCTTTAGACAGCGCTTGACAAAGTTAGAAGCCTAATATTTACTAACGCGTAACGCGTCGTATATCGTAAGTAGTCGATTTACTATATCTTTAATAATAGACAGCTAGAGAGGAAATCTTTTAGTAGCTAAGTCAAGTATATATTAAATAAGCACTGATTTCTCTAAGTCGGTTAATTTCCGTAAGTTAGCTAAAATATCACGTTATAGAGGAATACTAAGTTTATAGAAACTAAGCTTATAATAACTATAAGAATATATCTTTGCTACCGCTCGAGCGCTTAACTTTGAGTCGTTTTACATAGCTTAGAGAGCTAGAATGATTTTCCTTTCGTCGTCTTTCTATAGTATATTTTATTATAGAGATATTAAGTATTTAGTAGAGTAGTTATATAAGCGTGTTAAAGTGTCGGGTTCGCTTATAATATACGTTACGTTTCTTTTAGCTATAAACTATAAATCTTTTATAAGTTCTTTATATAGACTTTTAATTTTTAAGATATAAATATAAGTAAGTTAGTTATTAATAGTCGTAGATAGCGGTTCTTAATATACTATTAGTTTATATCTAAAGTTAGTATAAAATAGCGTAATAAGTATTATTTCCGTTACTAAACTATTATAAGTAAATTATATAAGAGGTAATAGTTCTATCTAATTATCTTACTAGTAGTTTATATAATAATAAAGGTATATCTTAACTACTTAATTTATTTATTCGTTTCCTTTATTTATTTAAGAGTAAAAAGCTATAGAAAGCTTTCTTTTTATACCTAGTTATTTTATAAGAGTAATCTAAAATTTTAAGATAAAGAGTTTATCTCTATTTAAGAGTATTTCTTCTAATAGTCTATGTTTTAAGACTACTTCTCTAAGGAATATAAATACTAATTCCTTAGCTATACTTAATTCTATATATACTATTAGAATTATATACTTCGTAAGTCGTTCTATAATAACTAAGATTAAATTATACTTAACTCCTATTATTAGATCTTTAGATTTTAGTAATTTAATAATAAAATCTATAGATATTAATTTCTAGAGTATTTATAGTATTAGACTAGTATTTATCTATTTATAAGAAGTATAGTAGGAAGCCTTATTCTTAGTATAAGTATTATATTCTACTATTACTTCCTTAACTATTATAGATAACTAATTAATATAGTAGTATTATCTTATTCTCTAGAGAGTTCAACGAACTCTCTAGTATCTATAAGCTAGTACTGAATAATATTCCTTAATAAATTCTCTTATATATAGCTTTAGAACCTATAACTCCCTATTTCTATATCTTTCTCTATTATTATACTAATTCGTAGCGTAGTAAATATTAGCGAAATCTCTTTTCTAAACTAGGTTAGATAGTATATCTTCCTATTTAGTTAATTCTAGCTAATCCTTTTCCTATATCTATTATATCTTTTTCCTTTATAGATTATTATTTCTAGTAGTAGTAATTTTATAAATTATAGAGGCTAAGTCTCTATTCTTAAAGGTTTTTAGAATTATAATTTTCTTAAATTTCTTATTTCTCTTATATCTAGGTTTCTAGCTAAGAGTATTAGCTCGAGCGTTTAACGTTCCTTTTATATAACGAATAACGATGTTAAACTCTTCTAATATCTCTGTCTATCTAGCTAACTACTTAGTCGTAAGTTTCTTAGTTATTATAAACGTTCTAAGGTTCTCGTAGTTAGATAGAATCGTAACTTAGTATTTTACTAGCTATAAATAAATTCTCTAGTATTCTAAAGCTAATATTATAATAAGTAATTCTTTATTAAAGATGTTATAGTTTTATTATACTAGATTAAATATTTTAGAATAATATATAATAGGTATAAGTCTTTCTTTATTATTTAGTTATAAGTAAATTATACCTACTACTATATCTAAAGCGTCTATTTCGATTATACTAGGCTTATCTATATTAAAATTATATAAGATAGGTTTTTCTATAAATCTTACTTTAATTTTCTAAAAAGTATTCTTAGCTTATTTATTCTATATAAATTTAATAGCCTTTTTTACTAGTACTAATATTAGTTTAGTAATCTTTATATAGTCTCTAATAAACGAATAGTAGAAGTTTACAAATCTAAGAAAGAACTATATATCTTTAATATTCTTTAGTAATTTCTAGTTTAAGATATCTTAGATCTTTACTAGATCTATTTCTATTTTCTCTAGACTAAATACCTATTCTAAGAAAAGTGTCTAAGTTACTTTAAACTTGTATTTTAAGAGTTTCAAACGAGAGTTTATACTTATAAGTCGTCGTAGAACTTCTCTAATATATCTCTTATATTCTTCTTCTTTTTCTAAGAAGATTAAGATATTATCTAGATAATAGATTACTATTACTCTTAGAAGATCTTTTAAAATATTATTATTTTATCTCTAATATATAGCTAGTACGTTATATAGTCTAAATAGTATAACTATATATTTATAAAAGCTAGATAATAAAACGAATACTATCTTCTATTCGTCTCTAACTTTTATTTATATAAGTTTATAAGTATTTTATTAATCTAGTTTCGTAAATCGTACTACGTTACTTAAATTATCTTATAAGTATTAGCTAAGTAGTAGTAGATAAGTGTCCTTAACTATAGTATAATTTACTTCTTAGTAATTAATATATACTCTTCTCTCTAAGTCGTCTTTTTTCTTAATAATAAGTATATTTAAGATAATTAATAACTTAGATCTTCTAATATATCTCTTCTTAATACCTTCCTTTATATAACTTTCTATTTTTTAAAGGCTTTTCTAGTTATATAATCGAAGCTTCTACTTTAAAAGATAATAACTCTCTTTTAATTTAATCTTATAATTCTATAAGTAATATTCTAGTAAGGCTTATAAATCTTCTAGGTTTTTAAACAAGGCCTTAAATTCTTTATACTATATAGGTATTTTTTTATTAGCTATCTTACTAACCTATAGAGGATCCTAGGTAAGGTATCCTAGCGTCTTAGAAGAGGTAGTACTAACCTCGTTCTAGTCTTATAGTTATAATTATAAACCTACGTAATTATATCGACTAAAGGTTATTATTCGAGCTTTCTAGTTAATATCTAGATTATATTCCTAAATCTATAATATACTAAGTATTACTTCCTTACTTCCTATTTTAATAATATCGAATTATATATCTAAGTAGTATTCTTTAATATTAACTTTTATTAGAATAGTTTACTAATTAATAATTCTATCTTAGTAAGCGACGTCTATTCCGTTAACTACCTTAAGACGGTATAGCTTTATATTTTTTACTAAGACGTTTAGCTTTTTTAAAGCTATTAGAGAAAGGAAGTTACCTATTACTCTAGAGTTAATTATAACTTAAAGTTCCTTTTCTTATATTTTTATAGTTACTACTAACTGATTTTCTCTAGAGATAGCGTTTATCTCTCTATTTATTAGATAGTAGACTTCTCTCTATATTATGTCTATTTCCTAGTTAATATTATAACGTGATCTATTACCGAGCTACGTATATTACCGAGCTACGTACTTTTACTAACTTCTACTACTTTAAAATATAATAAATCAACTATAACAATAGATAAAACTTATTACTCTTCGGATTCTAATAAGCTAGATATATCTATAAGTTCTTAACAAGTTCGCGTATTATAACTAGTCTTTCCGTAAGTGCTATAACGTTGCGTAGTCGAAATCCCTTCTTTACGATTTACTCTTCTAAAGCGCTTATTACGTCGTATCTTCTTATTTACTTTATCTTAAGCTATAATATCGTGTATATCCTCTATAGTAAGTGTACCTCCTTAACAGATACGATTCTTTTTAGCTCTACGACGCTTAGAAAGTGCTTTATTTACCGCTCGAAGTGTACGTAGCTCGGTATTAATAAGAGTTAATTCATAAGCTAAACGCTCTGTACCTTTAGCTAACGAAGCAATAGTTTAAAAAAGAGGAGTAGGCGAGCTTCCTTAATAATAGGTAATATAATCTCTAACCAAAGTCGTTTACGAAAGAGCTTCTGTTGGGTTATAAGAGGTCTACGAAACCTAAGAGTCTGCTTTAACAGAAGAGAGGCTAGTAGGTATTAGAGTTTATAACTTTATATCTAACTTCGATATAACTACTTAAGAGTTAAAAGGTATTAATCTAGCTCTACGGAATCTAGCCTAACCGTTTATAGAAGTAATTAACTTAATATACACTTATTTAAAGGCTATAAGGAACTTAACCTTAGTAATATAATTAATATACGCTTTTATAAACCCTTCGATTTCTCGACTATACTTCTGCTTAAGAATAGTAAAACACCTAATATCAAGTAGCTAGGTTAGATAAGAAGAATACAGAGGTAATCTAAGAGTTATAATATTATAAGACTTATAATATTCTTAAAATTCTACTAATTTATAACTCTTATACCTATCTAAAACTAATATATAATATAGACTCTTAGCTTAAGCAGTAGTATGTTTATTAAACTGTTTTAACTATTCTAGACTTGTCTTATTATTTATCTAACTATTATTTATAGGTTTGATAACCTAATCGTAAGAGAGGCTAGTTTCGGAATACTAATTCGTAAGGTAATTAGCGCCTTAAATAACAAGGAATAGAGGGATACTCCTACCTTTGTTATTAATTATAACAATTACTATCGCCTATTCTCGATTACCTAGTTAAACTGCCTTACTCTTACTACGTTAATTAGTATAAGTAATAACTATTCTAGGATAGATTTAACCTATTATAAAGCTAGTCTCGTTAAAGTTATAGAAATCGCTATCTACTATACTATATTTCGCTTATATATTCTCTACTAGTTGAAACCACGTACTAATTAACTTAGGATCTTCGTATAAGGCTCTTTAAAAGTCGTAAACGCGATTAAAACGCGTCTTTAGCTCTAGTCGTCGAACTACGAATCGTTCTACCTAGTACTTTCTAACGCGTTTTACTCTACGTACTTTAAGAAGGTAATTCGCTATATCTTCTATATTAGCTAGCTAAGGCGAAAACCTTCTAGAATCTTAATCGAATATATATCGAATAATTGTTTCCTTCTCTAATTTCGTTAGCTTTAAATAATTAGGTTTAGTATCGTTATAAGAAGGTCGGCTGTTTATTCTAAGACGAAGAGTAGATTTAAGAACTTTATAGATTTTTATAGCGTTTCTATAGCTTAATTTTCGTTTAGATGTTCGAATAGCTTTAATAGCTAATATAATTCGTACTTCTTAAGTTTAGACTTATATTATAGAAGAAGAAAACGCGTATTAAAGTAGTAGAGTAGTAAATTCGGTAAAAGTACGCAGCTCGGTGATATACGTAGCTCGGTGATAGATCACGTTATTTGTTTATTTCCTAAAAGATTATACTAAATAACTTTCTAGTTTTAAATTCTTAAAATATTACCTCGACTTTTCTAACTATACCGACTATAGTATACTAGCCTTCTATTTCTAGTATAGCTTCCTTGTTATTAGATAGCGTACTTAAGAAACTAGGTTTTAGTTATCTTATAAAGCTATTAGAACCCTGTTATTACTATAAACTAGTTTCTTCTTAAAGATCTACGACTATCTATACGTCTTCTATCTTAGGCTAACTAGATATTCTATTAGATATTACCTATTCTAGTCTAGGTTTCTTAAATTCGATGGTTTCTCTTCTAGTAATAAGGCTTACTATCGTTACTCTGTCTTATTCGTTTTAAACTATTATATAAGTAGTTAAAATAGTAGGATTAATTTCTTAAGTAGAATATAAGCTCTAAAAATCAGGTTTCTAGTTTTCTATATATATCTATCTATTCTCTCTCTCGAAGGTTCTAATAAATACCTATGTCTCGTCTTATTTAGACTTATATATTCTTAGATTTACTTCTAACGAATCAGATTCTAATTCTAATAACTCTAATAAACTTATTAATAGTAGTAATTCGTACTCTACTTAAAGAGATAATTCGTATTCTATTTCCGACCGTATATTATAGTATTCTTTAAGAAGTGGATTCCTACTATTATCAGTGTCTTATATCTTACTAACTTATAACTTAATTTCTTCGTCTAGCTATAGATATATAGTATCTGCTATTATATTCGAGGTATCTGTTTTAATCTACGTACTATATCCTCTAGCTTTAAGTTCTTTATTCGTAAGTTTAATTTTTTCTAGTAAAGCTACTTCCTTCTAAACAGTAGCGTTAGCTTGTTTCTTCCTCTTAGAGTCTTTCTTCTTACTACACTTGTTTACTCTATAGCTAGAGAGACTATAGTTATAATATAAGTTCTACTCGCGTCGACGATTTCGATCTTCTTAGGAAAGCTCTCTCTTTAGTAGGTTTCTGTCTTAAGTTCCTTTCCTTAGTATCTAACGCTTCTAAGTAGTGTTAATTTCTATAAGATCTCTATAGTCCTTCTTCCTACCCTTTCCTTATCGATGTCTATAACTACCTTTCTTCTCTAAACTTCGCTTATAATTCCGATTATCGATTTTAATTACATCGTTGGTTAATTTATCAAGTATATCTAGGAAGTTATCTCTAGCTAATTCGTCTTTTACGCTATTCTTTAATCCTCTGTAGAACTACTTACCTAAAGCTTCGTTATTCTAACTAAGACGTGTAGAGTACTACTAGAATATTAATATATACTTAGTAGCTAATCTCTTTTATCAGAGGCTATATAAGACCTATACTGCTTTTTTCTTTAAATCTATATCTATAAATACTTAGTTAATTCTCTTCTTAAATCTAGTAATAGTTAAGAATAATCTCTAAGTACTCTTACTTATAAGATTTAATACTTTTCTATTTAATATTTTATTCTTCTAGAAATCTTCTAAATATAGTTCTATCTAGTTATATACTACTCTCTTAAGACAGGTAATAAGCTATATAACTTAATCTATTTTATAAGTAAACTATACTAAATAAAAGTTTAAGTATATTAAAGCTTTTATAATAAACTTAGCAAGTTTCTCTAGAGAGCCGTCGAATGTTCTTAGTACTAGCAACTTCACTTCCTCTCTAAGAGTAGTAACTGGTACTACTAGTATTATTAGCGCTAGAGGTAGTATAGAGGTTAAACCCGAGAATAGTATAGTTTTCGATATTATACCGGCTGTACTTCTAAGCAGGTGCTTAAAGTATAACGAAACTTAATAAACTAAACAAAGATAACTAAGTCTCGAAGGTTAGTATATAAGTAAGAAGTATAGACGTAATAGGTTGTTTACTTAGAAGTGAACTCGTTACTTATATCAAAGATATTAAATAAGATAATAAGATTAATAACTAAAGTTAAGTATAAAGATCCTATCTAATAGCAGACGTACTAGTCTTATATATTACTCTTCGTACTATCCGAATCCCTTTATAAGCCTAGATCCCTAGATCTCTCTAGATCCTCTAAGGGATCTAATAGGATCTAATACGTAACTTCTAACGTTATCTAATAGTAAGATCCTAGAATACCTAAATACCTCTATATTACTAATTCTCTTCTATACTACCTTCTAATTCCTGAATATTATACCTTATTCTATTAGAGCGCTGTCTAGACTACTTACTACGTATAACGTGATTCGTAACACTCTCCTACGTCTCTAAGAAAAGGCTCTAGAAAGGGAGAAGCACGCCCGATCCTCTCTCTCCTGAATATATAGTAACACTTCGTCGTAGCAACTGCTAAAGCTCTCGAGCGTAGTATTATTAGCTAAGCCTTCTTCGGAGGAACCGTAGAAGCTATAGATTACTACCTTAGCACTGCCCTCGACAAAGCTCTTCCGGACCTTCTCTTATACCTTAGTACCTTCTATACTTAAGTCGCCGGTATTAGCCTGTCTTTCTACTAAGCGTATATCTTAGAGGTACCTCCTCTACTACTCTTATCTTCTAAAACCCCTTCTATTATATATAAAGAGAGCTCTACGCTCTCTATAACTCCCTCTCTCTCTCTAGCTCTAGTGGAAAATTTCTCGTACGTATAGACTATAAGAGGTACCTTAGCGTCTAAAAATATAATAGTAATAGTAATAATAATAATACTACCTCTCTCTTCTATTACTTCTAAGCTATAGAAGAATAAGAGGTCCTCAGCTAAATCAGACCTTAGAGTCTTTATCTAGCTATCTTCTAATTCCCTCGAAAGAAAACATTCCGCTCTAGCTATCTTCCTTACTCTCTATAACCTAAAAATAGACTATAAAGACCTTATATAAGAGGTTCTCTCGGTTAACTCTGGATTCGCTATTATACCTAAGAATAAGGCCGCTCTAAAAGCTCTTATATCGATAAAGAAGGTATTTATATAGTGTTAGTATAACTTAGTAGCTAATAGTATAATATAAAAAGAGTTGTATTATCGTTCGTATATATAGAGCAAAGTTAGCTACTCTAACTACTTAAATAGACCTTAAGCGAGAAGGTCACGTGGAGTGCTATTCACTCTGATTATACCGACACTAGCACTTCTTCAAAACAGTAGAAGTTACTATCTAAAAATTATCAAAATCTCTTATCTCGTCTAGCTAATCATAGCCTTCTATTCTATGTCCTCGACTAATAAGAGCGTTCTATTCAGAGGTCTTATTATCTCTTATTCCGTTCCATCTATTCTATAAGCTTAATATCTAGCTTACTAGTATCGATTAGCTTTTATAGAGCGTTATAACAATCCTTCTTAGTTATAGCATCCGCTGGATTACTCTTACTATCGATCTACTTAATTTCGTCGATCTCTCTTAACTTATATACTTCTCGCAAGTATATGACGTCAATTATTAAGCGCTTCTTCTTAGTAGTGCCTAATTTGGCTATACATTCGTAAATAGACTTCGAATCAGTATATATAACAAGCGGGACCTTAAAGCCTAAGATGTTTTCTAGAGTTGATTTAATAGAAGCAGTAGCGTCGAATCCGGAGCTTATTATATATAATTCTAAGGCTAAAACGCTACGAGTAACTCTTTTACACTTGGTAGAAGACTAATATAAAATATTAGTATTATCGTTCTTATCTACTAGTACTATAACATAGCCGATTTACGATAATAAGTTCTTATTATTCGCAAAAGAGCTATCTATAAAGACGTATAATTTAAGCGAGTTTTAGTCCAATTTAACGTATTTAAGCCCTCTTGTAGTATTGTCGATTTGCTATTGAATTCGCTTATTAAGAAGGCTAATATCGACTTCTTATAAATCGGTTATCTAGGTAGTATATAATAAATCGAATACTACTTCTAGCTAGGACACTGTTGCTAAATATGCTCTACGAGTACGCTAAGTAATATATTAATCCTTGGTAGATACTATATAGGAAGTGTCTTTAGTATTAGATATCTCTGCTAATACCTTTTATACTAATTTCAAGTACTTTATATAATCCTAGGTAAGCGTAAATAAGCTATCCGTATACTTACTAATTAGCTCTCTATTAAACTAGATTAGATAGGTAATAGTAAGTTTTTATCTATTCTTTAATATAAATCCAGCTTTCTTAATAACACTTTCTTTCTTATCTACAAAAGCATCGTTTATAAGTATAAGAGTATCGTTAGTTTAAAGTCCTACTACTCTAAAAGGTCTATCTAATCGTTTAGCATATAAAAGACAGGGGTCGAAAGTGAATTATTCTATTATAAGCTTCGTAGTATAGTGTTTATAGTACGTTATAAACTAGTAGTTTCCAGTCTCTAGAATACTATATAATAGCTTAATTACTTCAAAGAATATATTCTCCTATTAAGAGTATCCTTTTAGTAGGCGTATAAAGAACTTTCGATTTAGTTCTATAAGTAACTAGGTATATACTTATATAATATCTCAAATATAAACTTATAAATCCGAGTATACTACTATAAGTATAAGAATGATTCTTTAGCTTACTCTTTGGATTATAGAGGCCTAGGTAAGGACTAAGGACTTTCTATTATTATTATATACTTAGATAACTAGTCTTAACTTTGCAAAAGCAAGTGCTATACTCTTAAATTTAATATTATCTACGAACCGTGATCTAAAGATTCTAGCGTCAGAAGACAGGTTATCCTAAGTGACGATCTTAAAGACGCCTCGATTAGTTAATCTATTAACTTCCTTCTGTCGTAACTCGACGTATATTATACTATTATTAGCTACGAATACTTTAATATTATATTCCTCTTTAATAGAAGAGAGGAAAGTCTTAATATCGCTAATAGTAACATAGTCCTTAGTATTATTAATAAAAGTATCTATCTCTTAGAATAAGATCTTAAAAGGCTTATTTAGTAGTCTTAGGTGCTTTCGTAGTCTTTCTTATCTACGCTTCTAGACTGGTTCTATTATCGATTCTAGAGAATCGGTAAGGTTATCTTATTATTAGACTTATAACTAGTGAAGTTAGTATCGAGTTCGTAGGTAGGATCGAGGCTCTTCTTAAGGCTTAGTTCCTTAGGATTATAGTATTATCTCGAACGACGGTGTCGTTCTAGAAATATCTCTAACCGCCGGTACTGTTCTAGAGTCTTTAAAAACTTCTTCGAAGTATAGCTTTACTACCGTAGATCTAAATCTTATAGGACTACTTAGTAGTAACACGATATAGTCCTTATTCTCGATTCCTTATAATAAGAAGAGACCGGTCTAGGATTTTTAATACTTACGCTAGACAAGTATATCAGTATTTAGTAGTAAGTCCTTGATTCTACTAGGTAACGAACCGTTCCAGGTATTAAGAGTATCTATAATTTAACGCTTTATAAGTAATTTACGTACTTCTTTAGTAGCCTTTATATAGGTCTCAGATCTCTAAGATATCGATCGTAAGAGAGTATTACTTTCAGCTATTCTAGGATAAGCGCTATATATAAGTAAAGTAGGTACTAAACTATTAGGTCCTACTATGTCGTTAATAGCTTTAAAAGCTATTTGAAGAGCGGAGGCCTTTACGAGGCTAGGTTATTATTCCTAGATAATTAAGTAAATATAGCGAATCAGTCTATAGTATCGTTCTACTAGTATAGTTTTAACCTTAATTCCTATTGAATTTACGTATCTCTTAAACTCCTTTATAACGAAGTTCTTTCTAGCGTCTATAGTAACATAGTCGGGAGGTCCTAAGTAGGTGTTAATCTAGTACTTTTAAAAGGTCTCCTAGGCACTCTTTACACTTATGTCTAGTAGGAAGTCTCTAGATTAATATCGAGTTCCTTAATCTATAATATATAATACTAGCTTTCCTTCTAAAAAGAAGACATCTATAATTATATTATAATTAAACCTAATATCGTTGTAAAGTGTAAATTTAAATCGACTAGGTGACTTTCTATGCTTTTAGTAATACTTATAGTATTTAGTAAGATATTATAGAATGTCTTACTCGACATCGTAACTAGTACGCTCGAGTATACGCTATAAGCGTAGTATAGATAGGTGACCAAAGCGCTTATAGAGGCGCCTAATATCGACATCTATAAGGTAATATAGGGATTCTTATACGAGGTTATATACAGCCTTATTCCAGAGTAGAAAGAGGTGTCCGAATCGTTGTATAATTCTAAAACGTTCTACTTTCTAACTCTTTCCGTCTTCTTAAACAAGGACGTTCTAGATGTTATTAAGTAAGACGTGTAAACGGTCTATATTATTAATATATATAATAAATAGTATATCTAAATATATAACATAGAATTCTACATAGCTAATTAGTATACTAATCGTAATCGATTCTAGAGAGAATACGTAGCTTTTACCGAATTATATACTAATCTAGCCTTTAGTACTTTCGTCGATAGAGATATTTTAGACGTGTTTAGCGTACGCTAAGTATTAATTATATCCTATACTCGACTTTCCTCCTACGCCGGTATCGATTATAACTCTAAAGAAGTAGTCTTATATATATTTCTTAGTAGTAGACGCAAATACCTCTTCTATAAACTTATAAGATATAGCGTCTAGAATTAGTAGTAGAATAAATCCGCTAAAAGCATGATCTTATACCAAGTTTATTAGACTAGCTATAAGAGTCTAAGCACTCGAATTATCGATATATCTAACAGAAGTAATTAAGTAGTAGATAACCTTACTATTAGAATCACTTTTATAATCTATTATAATTATCTAGAGTATTTTAGATATATCTTCCTCTTCTATACGTTCTATAGTAGTAATATAAGTATAGTAGATCTTTTTAACAAATCTACTATCTTTTCTATAGAAGCTGCCTGTGACAGTTATAGTCACGAGGGCTGCTGGATGTCACATGTTCGCTTAGATGCACGCTAGTACTAGCGTACGCACTAGCGTTGCAGGACTTGTATTTAGTTCCCGGTTCTCTCGAGCTCTTCTGCTCTCCTCGTCTTTTGTCCTAAGAATAGAGTGTTATTTGTTCTACCTTTGTCTACTGAAGCACGTCTGTTACACTGCCTCTATTACTCTTTTGCTATTTAGTAAAGTAATAATCCTACTCTTCTTAAGTATAGTTTTAAGATCGGTGGCCTTCCTTTCTACATATATAACACTTATTATTCTTTCTAGATTTGTACTAGTAGTAGTTATAAGAGTTACTAGAATTGTTATACTTATAGAAGTAATAATCGGTTATTAGAGTTTTAGTATTTAATATATAGCTTACTTCGTAATTACTAATAAAGCTTCTTAAAAGAGTAATAGTACTTTGAAGTAACGAGTTTTATAGTAAGATCGAGTATACACTTTAGTATTCTAGTACTTCCTCGTATATAATAAGCAGCTTATTAGCTAATTATCTATCGCTTTATATATCCTTAGAAAGTCTATAGCGAAGTTCTTCTAATTTAGATAGTATCCCCTCAAAGCACTAGCTAGGAGTCTTTTCTAAATATTCCGGCTTAGCTTTTATACGTAAGAATATAATACGATTCCACTTAGAGGATTAACCTCTTAAGTATAGCTTATTCTCAAAGTATAATTAGATAGCAGTAGAAAGATCGTCGTACGACTAATTAGTTCCTTCCTTAAAGACACTAGTATAAAGGTGGTTTAATACCTAACTCTTAAGTATAATCAGGAAAGTAAGATTATATACCAAAGGTGATATACTACAACGATTATATATATCCTTGAATATTCTTAACTTAAGCTTAAAGTTGTCTCTCTTACTACTATACTTTTGTTTATCCGAGTATAACTTTATAAGGTTACTAAGTACAAAGGCGGGGTTGCCTATCTAGCTATTTTAGTTACTAAGATAGCTAGTTTAGTTATAGGTTATAAGAGCCGCCGGCTGGTTTATAAGAGCGTTCTAGGTTACAAAAGCCGCTAGTAGTATTACAGGGATAGGAATATTAGAAGCGTGTACTACAGTTCCTTAACTGATCTCTAGGAATCGGTTAGAGTAAGCTTTAATATATATATATCTTATAGCTATCTCTTTTAACTTAGTTCGATTCTTAATAACTTGTTATCTTAGCTCCTTAATAGTCTATTCTGTTCGGTTAACCTCTTAAGCTATATTATAGAGTGCTCTTAGTATAAGTATCTTATGTCTATCTATCTCTACCTGTACGCCTCTATTACGTAGTAGCTTATATATTATAATAAGAGTGTTTCTTACTATATCTACGAACTTTGATTCAGGCTAATCGTCAAAGTCTATATAGTATACTTCCTATAGATAATCGTCATCTATGTTATCAACGTCGTATTCCTCTAACTTTGTACTTATATAAGCCGTAGCCTCCTTATCTTTAACCTACTATAGTAGTAGTACTATAGTATTAGTAGTGTTAACGAAGTTGTCGGTGCTTAAAGTAGTAGAGGATATCTTATCTTATACTAGGTGAATAGTACGTCGTAATCTTATTTTATAATTTTTTTTTTATATAAGTCACTCTTTTAATACTTATGAGTTATTAAAATCAGGTGAATTTATCTTATTATTTTAGTACTTTTATAAGTCACTAAAATCGAGTGAATTGTCTTTATATAATTACTATTCCAAAGAGTTTAAGAGCGGTTATAAGAGCAGTTACAAGTAGAGTGGTATTACAAGTCGAAGAGGTTATAAGGTTGTAAGGTTATGTTATAATTCGAAGAGGTTATAAGGTTATAAGGTTGTATTACAATTCGAAGAGGTTGTAAGGTTATAAGAGTATTATAATTCAGAGAGGTTATAAGGTTGTTATAACTGTACTATAAGTCCTAGAGTTTGTAGTAGTATTGTTAGAGGTATAACCAGTAGAAGGAGTCTCTTCTAAGAAGAGGAGTCTACTTTATATAACTACGTAACTGTACGTAAGCTTACGATTCCGAGAACCGCGATATATATAGTCAGTTTTTCTAATCTGCGTACGCGACACTGATTAGTATTAGTATAACTTAGTAGCTAATAGTATAATATAAAAAGAGTTATATTATCGTTCGTATATATAGAGCAAAGTTAGCTGCTCTAACTACTTAAATAGACCTTAAGCGAGAAGGTCACGTGGAGTGCTATTCACTCTGATTATACCGATATATAGACTCTATTCTCTATAGCTAAGATAGAGACCTTATAAAACGAGGTAGTATACCGCTTATTAGAGATACTTTAGAGTATTAAAGCTGTCGAAATCAACGAAAAAGAAGCTATTATATTAACTCTCGCCTCTACTACTACCGAAGTAGTAGCTATAGTAATAAAGGAGCGAATTAGAATAGCCTCTATAAAGGTTAATATAATAAGTCGCTTGCTTTTAGATAAGCTATTCTTTATCTTATAGACTATCTTTTTCAAAGAAGAAGAAGTACGAGTTAACTATACTATCTTAGATATAACGTCTCTCCTCGGAAGAAGAGTCTTCTTTAAACCTCTCTCTAAGGTTTCTACGGTTACTTAGTACTCTAAGTACTAGAAGTAGTATAATTAAAGGAACTGTGGAAAGAACTAGCGATGCCGACTATATAGTACTACTTAACACTCTGAAGACTTCTATCTAAAGTGTCTAAAGCACGCTTAGTATAAGCTAAAGTGTCTATACTATAGCGGGCCTTACGCCTTAGACGATGTTAAGTACTAACTTAGACTAGGAACCTTAGAAGCACGCCTCTTAACCGAGAATAAGAGGACGATCTAGTAAGTATATAACGAAATACGAATAAGAAGTAAGTAAGACTCTTCTTATAGTAGCTGAAACTTAGACCTTCTAGCTACTCTATAGGCTTAAGTAGGCAACTCCTCGCCTACCTCGCCTACCTTATCTCTCTTACCTACCTTACCTACCTCACCCTCCCTACTCTCTCTACCTACCTCGCCTATCTTACTAACTATTCCATCTTAGGAAGACGATATCGGTATCCTTATAGATACTTCTATAGAAGAGGTATCTTACGACCTTCTTATACGAAGAACCGGAGTACTACTCGTACGATCCCTTTATAAGTAGATAAGGATTCGCTAAGCACTACTACCTCTAAGTCCTATAAATCAACGTCTATAAGTCTAGCGATTATCAGAAGCTGGTATTACAGCTAGCTTACTCTAAGCGAGTCGATGTAGTTCTTATCTAGGAACTATATATCTATCTAAGAGAGATCAGCTATTAGATTATAAGACGCTACCTGAACTACGACTGCTTTATACCTATTTACAACTAGAACGCTAGACCTTCTAAAGTACTCTTCTTTATATATAAAGATACTAGTATTCTTATTAGCTAGTAGACTTCTATCGCTCTCTTGCTTTAATACCGAGACCTTGTTTACGCCTCGGTTAGACTTTTATAAGACCTTTCGCTTTATATACTTAACGTATATAACGTCTCCCTAGGCGCTAAGAGAGTAGAGGAGGCTGTTAGCCTTATTCTAGGCTCTTAACATATCTATACAAGGAATACTATTATAGCTAGCGACTTTAATCTTAAGAGCTAGCTCTAGTAGTCTGATTTCCTAGACGTGGAAAGCACTTAGACACTCTCGCTTACCGACTAGATAGAGAATAGAGAGCTTCAGCTTACTACCCTACCCGGTACACAGACACATAGCCTAGAGAACACGCTAGATTTAGCCTTTTATTCTAGTAGCCTCTATTAAAAAGAGGCGGCTTCGGAGGTTTACCTAGTTTTTAAGTACGGCTTAGACTACCTCTCTATTCTTACTCGCCTGCCGTGTACTAGTAGACTAGCTAAGAAGGACCACCTGCTTAAACTTAGTACTCTTAATATTAAAGTCTTTAAGACGGCTTTATAAGAGAGGTTAGAAGAATAATAGCTATATAAGCTTCTAGAATAACCGAACATAGACTCGCTTAAGGCTTTAGCAGGGTTTATTATTAAGTGCGTATATAGTACGTACCTTAGTAGTACTAAGCGAGGGCTTAGGTATAGGACTAGACATCCTTAGTAGAACGAGGAGTGCTAATCTACGGCCTCTAAGGCTAGAAGAGTACGAAGGCTAAGAGCTAGCACGGAGGCTACGAAAGGACTTTAGAAGACTCTTAGAAGAGAGATTTAGAAGGTAAAGAGAGAACACTTCCGTAGCTTAATCTATAAAGCTATAAAGAGTAAGAACGTCTTTAAGATCTATAAGTAGTACTAGAGTACTAGGGTTTACAAGTCCTCTTCTTTAAAGGACTCGATAGACTAGCTAGGCTTTACTACTTAGGAGAAATAGAAGATCCTAGTATAAGAACTACTTACGAATAAGACTAAAGTCGGGGATATACTATTTAATACCCCTACTACCTCGACTTATACTCTACCTTAGACAGCTCTTATCTTACGCGAGGTTAAGGAGTCGGTTCTAGGAAAGGCCTCTACTACTCTAGAGAAGGATAAACTTATTATAGGCGTCTTTAAAGCAGCTTAGCCTCAGATCTTATACCTAGTATACTTACTATTTAAGAGGTATATAGAGTTAGAGTTCTATCTAAAGATCTTCTAAACAGCTATTATAGCTATTATTCTAAAGCCTAATAAGAAGAATAAGTCGTCCCTCTACGCGTATCGACTAATCTCTCTACTCTCGGTTCTTAGAAAGAGCCTCGAGAGGCTTCTAGCTAAGAGAGCTTTCTAGATTACTATTAAGCACGCTATTCTTAAACTAAACCAGTTTAGAGCTCTTCTCTTATAAGCTACTATAAACCTTATAACCTGCCTTATATTCGATATAGAAAGAGCGCTTAGGAATAAGTAAGAGGCTTCTCTTCTTATACTTGATATTAAGAGCGCCTTTAACGTAGTACTCCTAAGCCGGCTAATTAGAAGGCTTCGGGAGCAAGAGTAGCTGTATAGCTTTATAGTATAGGTTACTTCCTTCTTATCTAACAGATCAGTTAAAGTAAAGCTAGATAGAGAGATAGAGGTATCTACCTCTCTTTAATACAGGCTTTCTTAAGACTCGTCTATCTTACCGATTCTCTTTATACTCTATATCCAGCTACTCTTTACTCTAGGAGTAGAGTCTCTCTCGATACGACAGAGGTTCGGCTATACTAACTATATTAGATTACTTGCTTTTAGACTCTCTAGGACAGGGAATACTATAGTCCTTATAAAATAGGTAGCTAGTACGCTAGCTTAGAGAACAGAAGAGGGTATTACCTTTAATACTGAAAAGTCGGAACTTATCTACTTCTCTTATAAGAGAAAGTAAAAGAGAAGAGGTATCCGCTCTCCTCCTTCTATTACAGTAGTAGGAAAGACAATAGAGCCTATATAAGAGCTATACTAGCTTAGTATCTTCTTTAACCCTTGTCTTACCTTTTATAGCTATGTTAGAAGAATAGCTAGTAAGGCTACACTAGTAACTAGTGCCTTAAAAGAGATAATAAACATAGTAAGAGGCTTACTCTCTCACCTTCTTAAACAAGCTACTACTGCTTATATTCTGTCGATCGCCTACTTCGGAAGCGAGACCTGGTTCCTAGAGCGTGCTAGAGCTAGTAGTAACTAGGTAAGAGGCGTAAACAACCGAATTAGCTGTTATCTAACTCTACTAGATAGAGTATTAGCTAAGTGTGCTAGGATTGTCCTCCTAGTATACAAAACCACTCCTACCTTAGTACTTCTTATAGAATCTAACCTTCTAGCCTCTAAAATTACTCTTATAGTTAGAAGCAAAGCACTTAAAGCTAGGACTCGACGGCTCGACCTAATACACCTACTAAAACGATGTATAAATAACCCTTGCTCTAAAGCTAGGTATATCTATTATACTTACAAAGCCCTCTCTCTCTCTAAAGAGATCGACTCTCTTTAAGACCCTCTATAGAATAGAGGTTTCAACCGGTAAGCCCGCCTTCTAAAGGTAGTAGAGCCTGAATCAGAGGGAACTAAGGACTCTTATAAAGTCAAATTCCTTAAAATCCTTACTACTGTTTCTACTATAGACCTTATAATAGCACGAAACAGATAATACTATAAAAGAGGTATATAGAAGTACGTTCCGTAGAATAACATACTTAGATACTAGGCTCTAAATACAAAGGAAAAGATCAAATTAACCTTTCCTAATACTAAGGGTAAGGGCATCTATATACAAAAGAGTTCAGATAATAATAATAGACTCGGAGGTCTGAACCGGATATTCTAATACTCGAATACGTAACTCTTATATTCTATATAACTCTTAGTATTCCTATACCTTAAACCGTATTCTATCTAGTACGTATATAACCTTAGTAACTCTTATTCTTAATAGTAGGCTATTATATCCCTCTCTCTTGAAAAAGACTCGTCTCTAAGGCTTCGTATTATAGCTAGAGTAGTATCGAGGTTTGTTTTTAGTAGTAGCTCGGTTGTTAGTTCTTATCTACCTCTTATACTTAGATCTATTTAGAGAGGAGTTAGGACGGTCCTAGTTCGTCTAGATATTTAGTATAGAAGTCTCTTAGAAGGTGTAGTAAACCTTAAAAATTATTAATAGGATACTAAGTAGGGTCTATATTATAACTAACCTATCTAATCTAGTATTATAGTTATCTTCTAAAAAGTCTACTACTAAGAATTTCTTAAACTTCCTATTCTTATATACTCTAAATAATTTCTAGAGATAGCTCTAGAGCTTCTTATCTAGGTAGAGAGGTATTTAGATCTTTAGATAGTACGTCTATAGCGAAAACATTATAGATTAATAATTCTTCTAAAAGTTTTAGTCTATAAGAGTGTTCTACACGTTCTAGTATTTTAAAGAGTCTAGTCTACTATTTAGCTAGCTTTCGGCTAAGTCGATTTATCTTAAGATTCTTAGTTAATAAGTAAACTCTATTACTAACGTCTTAGTCGATAGCTCTTTAGTACTAATTCGTACTATCTTATATTCTCTACTAGGCTTTGCTTATATTATCTTTAGCTACGTTCTAGGTAGAGTATATATATATAGCTATCTTAACTACCTTATTATAATTTAGTCGTTCCTAAGGAATAGAGATCTTAGAAGTATTCTAATTCTACGAGGTTCGCGAATTAAGCTTAAACTTAAGCTAATATAGAGTTATACTAATAGATAAGTATAGAAGAGTTATTTATACTCTGTTTATAAAAGGGATTAACTCGCTCTAGTTATTCTAATAGTAGGTTATAAAAGGCCTTAGCCTCTAATCGATATATTAGTTTATAATCTCTGTCTAACTATCTATTTATTTATAGTAAGCTATAGAGAGCTTAAGCTTAATACTAATAATATAGTAGAATTCTATCTAAAAAGCTAAGATAAATTAAGGTCCTCTATTAGACATAATCGATTTAAGGTAGTAATTAAAATAATAGATCTATTATATAAAAAACTAGGCTAATCTTCTAATATCGATAATAGAGTAGTAAGGAATAGATACTAAATCCTTTCTAAGGTAGTTAATAAATACTAGTATAGTATTATATCTATGCTTATTCTTTAGAAATAACTTAAAGTCTATATATATATACTATATTAGGTAATCTAGTACTAGTAGTAGATAGAGGAATCTTTATTATTTAGTTTATTAAGAATAAGAGTATTTATAAGCTTAGTAGTTAGCTATGTATAGCTTATAGTCTAAACCTATACTAACCTAGTAGTAGACGGATACTAGTAACTAGTATATCTTTTAAGTACTTAGGTAAGTACTAGATACTTAGTTATAGGCTTCTTAGATTAGATTTGTATAGAGTTCGGTGTTTCTTTTAATATAAAGCCGTTCTCTAAATAGAAGTAAATTATTAGATAAGATAGTATAATAATTCTTAAGTTCTTTACGTTCCTTCTTAAATAATTATATATTAGCTGTTCTTAGCTTCTAAATTAGATCTGATCTAGACTTAGAAATAATATCTAACTTAATTATAGAAAGGAATATTACTTAAAAGGTCTAAGTAAGGTCGACGTTGATTTAGAGGTTAAGTCTAATAGGTCTAAGAAGGGTATATAAGTAGCTATCTAACTTAACTTAATCTTATATTCTAATGTCTTACTTCTATCTAGTTAGTATATCTGCTTTTTAATTATTCTTTCTAGATATAAATTAGATCTAGAAATTAAAGTTAGAGAGGAATTCTATCTATTATACTTACTTAGAAGTAAGTAGCTTTATTATTATAAAGTATTCTAAGGATCTATAGTCTAAGAAGACGTTAATATAGTTCTAATATAATATAAGCTTAGGTTACTATTTTCTAAACGCTTTTATAATTATAAATAGTTTCTTATTATAGATTTCCTAGTTTGTTTAATATCTAACTAAGACGTAGAAATAGAAACCTTTAAGATACTAACGATTACTATATTATTAAGAGAATATATCTACTATTACTCTATTAGAAGAGTCTATCTCTAGCTTTGTAGGATATTTAAGGTTAAAGTAGTATAAGACTTAAACTAAGAGTAGCTAGGTCTATAATTCTTTAAAAGCTTCTTTGTATTTAAATATCTACTAAAACAGCTCTAAAGGCTATATTATAGTAGTTAGAGGTTTTACGATTTTATTAAAGTTTTTAATAAATTATTTATAGAAACTATAAAAGCCTAGATAAGACTTTATATCTATTATAATACTAGGTTAGACTTAGTTTTATAGAGGTTTTACTTTATTAGAGTCTACTTTAAGTCCTTTTATAGTTAATATATAACTAAGATATTTAACTTAAGTAATACTAAATTCGCTCTTTTTAATATCTACTTAAAGTCTTACTTCTTAGAGCTAATTTAGAACTATCTTTACTTATTTCTTATAATCTTTAATATTATTTAAATAGATTAGTATATTATCTAAGTAAGTAATATAGAAGTTATCTAGGTAGTTGATTAAGACATTGTTTATATAATATTAGTAGGTAGTAGGTCTATTATAAAGTCTAAAAGAAAGGACCTTATATTTATATATTCTATATCTAGTTTTAAACATAGTTATCTCTTCTAAGTTAGAATCTATTTAGATATAGTAGAAAGATTATTATATATCTAACTTAGTAAAGATCTTAGCTTTCCTTAGTCTTAAAATAAGTTTATTAATATAAGGGATTAGATAGAGGTTATTTTAAATAAGAGTATTTAGTTTTTAATAATTAATATAGAACTGTAGCTTATTACTATTAAGCTTTTTAATAAAGAGTACTAGTAAGATAAAAGAGCTATTACTATTAATAATAAATCCTTTATTTAAATTATTTATAAGATACTCTTTTATTACTTATAGCTCTATAGTTAACTATTAATATAGAAAGGAGTAGAAGATAGAAAGAGGTTTATTTAAGGTAATTTTATAGTTATATACGTAGTAAGAGAGAAGTTTATTTAAGGCTGCTTTTAAGAATATATCCTAGAATAATAAGTAATATTAAGAGAGTTAGGACTATATTAGGTCTATAGTCTTAGTATTATCTAAGAGTAGAGCTAATCTTTCGTCGATGATCTAATCTAATTTGTAAATACTTATTATAAAGAACTTAGTATTAGATTACTTTATATTAAAATATAAAGTATTTATACTTATTTTACTAATAAAAGAGTATAGAGTCTAATCTATTTAAGCTATACTAGTAGGTTAGAGAGTATTTAGAGCAGAGTTAAAGAGGTAGATATTAGAAGTTAATATCGTAGATAATAGTAATAACTTAGCTAAGAGCTTACTATTTCTTTACTTTTTATTTTAATAAAGAGCGTAATCTCTTTAGTTCGTATCTAACTATATATTTAAATAAGACTTCTAGTTCTAGCTAGAAGTTAGAGAAAGTAAGATTTCCTTTCTAAAGTAAGAAGTTAGTAGGGTTTTAGCTAGCTAAATAAGTTGATTCCTAGTAGAGTTAAGAAGAATATTAAAATGTTTTAACTATTTATTTCTAATAATTAGGTCTTATTATCTAAGGTCTAGGACTATAAAGAGGCAGTTTTAGATATAACGTCGATCTAGGTTTAAATATAGTTATATAAACTATATTACTTTACTCTTAATACTACTATTATATCTACGAATAGGTACTAAGTAGAGTAGTTTTTAAATCTATATACTTAATAATTAGAATAGCTATAGACTATACTTCAAATTCGTACTTATTAATATTAAGCTATAGCCTAGTATCTTAAAGCCTTTGTATTACTTTATAGACATACTTATAGTACTAGTTATAGGTGCTGTCTATAAAGACTAAGACATCGTCGATATATACTAAGACAAAGTTGTCTAAGAACTTTTAAAGTATATAATTAATATACTACTAGAAAGTGCTAGAAGTATTTATAAGTCTAAAAGAGGTAATAAGCTATTTAAAAAGCCTAAAGCGTGTTTAGAAAGCCGTTTTCCACTCGTCTCCCTCTTTAATTCGTATCTTATAAAACGTAGTAATAATATCTATTTTTATAAACTACTTTGCTTTTCCGATCTAGTTAAGTATCTCTTAGATTAAGAGTAATAGATAGCAGTTCTTATAGGTTAACTTATTTAGTGCCTAGTAGTTATAACAGAACCGTAGGCCCCCTCCTAGCTTCTATACGAAGAGTACTAGCGCAGCTACTAGAGAGTTGCTTACTCGAATAAATTCCTTATCTAGTAGCTTTATTAGGGTTTTATAGAGTACTAACAGCTCGTTCTATAACATATTATAGAGTAGCCTCTATAGGACTGTCTCCTTAGATCCGCTGTCTATCTATAAAAGCTTAATACTATAATTAATTCCTTATTAGTATACTAGTAACTTATTTACTTCTTTTCTATTAAAAGCTAGGTAGAATTCTAGACTGATCTAGCTAAGCAGCTTTGTCTACGAGTTTATATACTTCTTCTCTACTAACACTTTATTAATATCTACGAGGCTAACTAAGAAAACTTATAGCTTACGTTTATAATCTATAAGAAAGTAGAAGACAGCTACGCTTACTTACTTATAGGGGTAAGACTTTTCTAGCTTACTATAAACTTCTAACCTAGAGTCTTAGAAGAGCAAGCATCTCTTAGTAGTGTTAAGTAAAGCTCGCTCTCTTCTTAACTAAGATTTTCCTAGAATTATTTTATAGCTCTCGATCTTAGAGACTATATAAGTATAAACCCGTTTCTACTAGTAGCCTCTAATATCTATGCTAAAAGATACTACTTAGGATATAGTATCTTCTAATACTCCTTCTACTAACTATAAATACCTTAGTATAATTTATATATAAGAGAGCTAATAACAACGGACAAAATAGTCTAAAACAATTCTATAGACTAAATACTCTAAATCTACTAAGGCTTATAAAGTAGCTACTCTATTTACTAAAGCTAATATAAGAAGAGGTTTTTCGTCTATATATTCCTACTTAAAATGTCTCTAAGTGTCTATTACTAACAACTCCCTTCGTCGCCCCTGCCTACGCTTTCTAATAAGAGCTACTAGTTTTCTAAATCTAAGGAGATATTACTGTCTTCTTCTTCTAATTCTAGTACTACTTCCTTAACCTCTGCCTTCTGTTTATAGACCGAATCCGCTGTTATAAGTCGCCTTAGTAGTCTATATAGACATTCTTAAACAAAATAACTAGTAGCTCTATAGCGAAGACAGCGACTAGTACGAGCACGGTTGCTTCGTTCTTTCTAGGACATCTATTTAGTACGCTTAGTACTAGTTATTAAGACTTTAGTAGGTGCTGGTTTCTAATCTATACCCTCTATAGATATCTTATAAGTGACTTTCGGTCTATTAGCGATATTACTACTCGTTACCTACTATGTAGTATTCGTTAAGCGTTTCTAAGAGGTCTATAGTGTTTCTAGAAGAGTCTAGGCCCTAGATCTTAATATTTAAGCTTTATAAGCCTTTAAGCGGTCGTTCGTTTCTTTAATAATAGAGTAGTAAGACTTAAAGTTAGGTTAAGAAGGAACTATAATCATCGTCTTAACTAGCTCGTTACTAAGGATTCGGTTAAGAGACACCTTCTTTACGTCGTCTAGCTAAGATCCTTCTCTAGACTTTATAAGTAAGGCTTGCTATTCTGTAAAGACCTCTAGAAATAGTCTTAAGCCTTAGCAGAAGGATTCTAGCTTTCGTTACGCTCTTTCCTTAGCTTACGAGTCTCTAAATATAAACTCTACTTGATCTAAGAAATCACTACTATTAGCTAGCTCTAGCTTGCCTTGTTCTTATACTTATGCTTCTATTCTATAGAGCGCCTTACTCTGTAAGGATCTGTTAAGTGCCTAAAACTTAACGTATTTAGTATATCTATAGTAGTCGACTTCGATTTTAGCTCGTACTTATTATAGCTAAGCTTCTAGCTTATCCGAGTCTCCGTAGAATTCTAGTAGCGAAGGAAGAGACTTTCTAGGTTTATTATCGTTATAGACTATTTATAAGCGAGCTTTCTTAGTCTTTGTTTCCTCCTCTATAATCCGTAGTCGTTCGTTCTCTTAAGTAGTTATTAATTGATTTTATTAACTCTAAATATATTAAACGAACTAAGTAGGTAGCTCTTTTAGTATACTACCTTCCTATATATCTCCTATCTTCTATAAGTTCTATAAATACTATGAAACTACCTATAAGTTCTAGTATAGCTGTAAAGGCCTAGTGTTCCAGTGTTACTATAAAGGCTTAGTATTCTAGTATTACTATAAAGGCCTAGTGTTCTAGTATTACTGTAAAGGCCTGTTATTCTAGTATTACTATAAAGGCCTAGTGTTCTAGTGTTGCTGTAAAGGCTCGTTGTTCTAGTGTTAGTTTAAATCGAATCTAATATCAGAGCTTATAGTAAGTACTAATGAATTAAACTACAGAGGCTGTCTATATATAAGAAGATTCGATTGTTCTTTCTAAGCTAGAGTCCTTACTAACTTATATACTTAGTTAGCTCTTTCTAGAGAGTTCTACTAAGAGTACTCTCGAAGGTTCTATTACGTCTATACGTTGCCAAGCGAGGTCACGTGAATGCGTCGCTGGAGTACTCCGAGACTTATTCTATAGATGTAACTCTTAATACTTTATATCTTATCTATATTAGAAAAGTCTTATAAGTCTCTAAGGTTTTAGACTAGGCTCTTACTTTTATTATTTCTTAACTTTTTAGTTTTAGATATACGAGTATAGTTTAGTATATCTTTAGAGAGAGGCTTACTAGTTTCCCTAGTAGGTTACTTAATACTCTCTAGTAGAGCTTAGAAGAGATCTAGGGTCGCTTCTTAGTTTAATATACTCGATGTTGTTAAGAGAGAGTTTAGAGGTAGATTCGAGAGCCTTTTAGATAACTTAATATCGACTTTCTAAACCTTATATAATAATCCTTATATAGAGAGGGTTATTTAAAGTCTTAGGAATCCTTAGTATCTTCTACTTTCTTAACGTATTAGAAGACACGCTTTTTACTAGCTAACTAATAGATATTAAACTCTAATATTACTAGCTATCTATAAACTAGTAATTTAAGGTTATTATTATACTAATCTAAATCTAGGCTAAATTAAATTCACTATAGGACGTTAATACGCTTAGTAAGATATTATAATAGGCTGTCTCTAGTAAGAAGAATTTAATCTTTTAATATAATAGTACGAAATAGATAATACTATAAAAGAGGTATATAGAAGTACGTTCTATAGAATAATATACTTAGATACTAGACTCTAAATATAAAAGAAAAGATTAAATTAACCTTTTCTAATACTAAGAGTAAGAGTATCTATATATAAAAGAGTTCAGATAATAATAATAGACTTAGAGGTCCGAACCGAATATTCTAATACTCGAATACGTAACTCTTATATTCTACGTAACCCTTAGCATTCCTATACCTTAAACCGTATTCTATCTAGTATATATATAACCTTAGTAACTCTTATTCTTAATAGCAAGCTATTATAATCTTAAACGAGTTAAAAACAGCTATAAAGGTAATAAGATTTATAGAACAGACGTAACTCCTTAGGTAATTTAGGAGTTGTAGTATAGTATAAAGAGACGAAGCGGAACGCTGGGGGGAGACTGAAGGTATAAGGATATAAGATAGCTAGTAGAAGCGGCAGCTAAGGAACCTGATATATTTCAAAAGATCAAGAAAAGCACTTCTTTTACGCTATGTATATAGTTGTAGATAGAGGCCAGACCGTCCAGTGGAGGAGGCTGCTGGTTACTACATAGTGATGAAGTGAAGTACGCTTGCCAAATGCGGTAAGCGTACTTCGGCAGCTGCGCCGAAGCTGGACCACTCCGGCATAGCCGCCCTACGGCGGGCGGCTGGAACCGAGTATGAATAAATCAATCAATCAATCTCGTGCCAAAGGTGCAAAAATTCCAACGGCCCCGTCTACGTGGAGCGAATGAATATCCGATTCTCTATATTAAAACCCTCTACTGACTCTGTATATGTAGACTCTAAATTACTTCTCTTAGGTTGCTTCTCAGTAGGGTAGCCTGTGACCGGAGAAACGGACATTTGCTCACTTCACGTACAGCCAGCCCCCCCTGATGTTTATGCCAAGTGTTGGTGCTTTGTTGGAACCGTCGTCAGCCTTCTCCAACTTCAACTCTCCCCCTCCTCATTAATTTTCATTTCTGCCAAGTACGAACCTTGGAGCAAGAAACCCGCGCCTTTCGCCATGATGAATCTACAGGACTTTCCGAATGAAATCTTGACGAAGATATTTTCTGAAATCATTGGCGACTCCGCATTCGAGCTTTCAAAGTTGTCTCGGTTCTTCCACAAGTGGATGCGTCACATCATCTACCAGAGAAGAATCACTATTTGTTTCGGGCATCCAGATATCACGACTCAATCTTCGCAGCTAGAACGGTGCGTGGAGGGGAATGCAAGTCCAGATACCACGTATCGATGCAAGCTGTTACTACGGAGCCTCAAGGAGAATCCGGACATCGCGCCATTAATCACGGAGGTGGAACTTCAGTGGGAAGTGGTTCCTGACGAGAACAACTCTGTTGAATTGGCGAACCAGTTACTTGAAGCTTTACTAAATTTGAAAACACTGGTGATTCAAGCACATAAAATCGACATGAAATTCCAGTCACGGTTCCTCAAAGTCAACCCAATGTTGATGTTGAAAGATGTTTTCTTGATCGACAACCAACTTACGATGAAGACTGTGAATAAATATTTGAGTCTTCCGCACCTGGAGATATTGACCATCGGTTCTCGATTGCGTGGGACTTCCGAAGACGTAGATGACACCTTGAAGAATTCATCTTTACGCATATTGAATCTGGGTATGTCTCATCACACACCCGCCGAAATGCTTTACGCAATTTTCAAATCGCATTCCAAAATCACTATATTTCATGGAGCTCTTTTTGGCACAGAAAAATTTATTTCCCAAAATTGCCATGCCTCTGGATATATGGAATCTATACTCTCGCCTGTTCAAATGTCGGATACGATGATTCCTTTGCAAAATTCACTTGAACGATTGCTATTTTATCTATGCGATTGCAAATGGCTGGACCGAGGTCATGATGGCACAAGAATGGATTTAAGCATGATGAAGAATTTGCGCGTTCTTCAATGCCCTTCCAAGTGCTTTTTTCCACCTCAAGTGTGTGGAGTGGCACCATCGAGAGCTGGCTTATATAAGCTGCTTCCACCAAACCTGGAGGAGCTAACCGTAAGTGGTTTTCTATCTCTCTACTGAAGCCGTGTACTAAAAGTGTCATCTCAGTTGCAATTTGAGCAGACCCAAAAGGTCTTCGAAGAACCAAAAAGCATTGGGCTTGAAAGCAAATCTTCCGGAATTTCACGCCAGCTCTTGTGGTTAGCTGAACTTGCAAGTAATAAAGAAGAATACACTCCGTCTCTAAAGCTTATCGTTCTCGACGACCCGGTAAAAGACAGGATGTGTCTAGAAAGACGCGGGCGAGATCGTGCAGCATATCGCTTGCGGCGACCATGGAGAGCTCCGGGAGCCGTTGGAGAAGGTCTCGCAATTGCTGGCATCACTTTGAGAGCAGAGGTTGATCGACAATCTCTTGATAGAGTCTTTGGAGATGGAGCATAAACACACCTGAGGAAGCGTTGTTTCAATTGTGGTTCATTCTAAAATAGCACTGGAGACAAAAATACACCAAAATACTTGTCCATGACTCTCCACAATTCCGACTTCCCTCCTCTGCCCTTCCTGAGACTATTCCCAATCATTTTAGGTCCCACTTAAATTTACTGGTTGCAGGCTTGCAAGAGTCAGACCTGATAAGCTTGCCTGCCTCGAACGTGGTCTGCGTTGCGCCAAAGCAGTACCCCGCATCAAACATCCATACTGCTAGTGTAAACATTGCGTAATTGTCGCCGTTTGCCACCGATTTTTCTGCACTCAGTGTCACACAATCTTTCCAGCCGTATGCTGGTGTTGGATTCTTAATCCAGGCCGTCCTATCAGGAGTCATGATCCCATCACCCTTATCTTTGTCCTCCGCTTTCATGAAATTAGCAGCTTTTCTGAAACGTCAAACAATAAAACCATGATATATACATACTATAAGCAGAATACGCGTGTGAAAACTGTGTACTGATTAGAAAAAGAATTTCAGACAACGTGGTCTTTAGCTCAATCATGAGAAGAACTTCTTACCTCGTGGACTAAACTGATGGAGCCGGTATGACGTATATAATCAACTGTTGTTTCTTTGAAGTCCTTTTGGTTAAAATGGATAGGTCCCCTATACAGTTTGAAATAAAAGTCGCACAGCTATTTTTAGTGAGGCACATGTTAGCAGTTACAGACAAAACAGCAACACCAGAAATCCAAGTCAGCACGTACAATCATAATACCACGGTTTGGTTCTTGAGTCTCGTCAGGGTTGGGGTCGGTTTCCACGTTGACCCAGGCTACATTATTTGCCACGTCAATGCAAGGATTATCATATCCTTGATCGCGGATCTTGTTTGCTGGGTTGAACGTCTCCTGAAGGTGTGGCTCTTTCAGCGAATTCATCTTATCTCCGTCTTCCTCTCGATCTGGGACAGGCTTCCATTCTACTGTTTGTCCATTCGCACAATAAATCCTGGTGTTTGTTTTCTCTGCTGGAATCCCACCGGCAGCTTGGTAGAGCATAAGACTCTCGTAGTTTCCTAGGAACCCAGTTAGCCCAGAGACATTTGGTTTTGATAATAGAGTCCTACCTTTCACCTTTTCCCTTATAGCTGGATTAAGAATTGGAGATGGCGAGGTGTCATCTCCAAATACTTTGTTGAAAACGGTTATAGCGGCATCATCAGCTTCGTTGGGCGCTGGATTGCCTGCTGCAGCTATAAGCTCATCAATTCTCGTAATGGTGCGTTGGGAGAGAGACTTGGCCTCAGTCAACTCCGATTCGATTCGTAGCACTTGAAGAAAATTACATGATTTATCGAAGGAGTAAGTGGCGGCCATGACTCCAAGAGACTGCAGAAGAAACATGGTATGAAGGAACATTGCGAAGATTTGAATGCAGTGCATGGCGAGCTGTTGAATTATGGACTATATGAGAGCGCTATCGAATCTCGGTTTATATATTCAAAAGAGTGTTGTAAACAAAAGAAGAGGAAGTATGATATCGAGCAAGAAATCCATGGTTCAATCAAGCCAGGAAGCAAGCGGTGTTTGTACAGTGGATATAAGCTACTATCAGACGTCTATTTCAAGTTTCCCTTTAGTGAGTTGGGACTTACGGCATATGTGAGGCACTTTTCCTGCAGTCATCTTTTTACTCTTCAAGATGGAAGGGGCGAAGTACCTTGTTTAGCGCTCAATACCACAGGTAGATTTCGATACCAAAGATGTTGAGTGGATGTACAAGTTGGCCCCGCCAAGGGCCTACATTCCGTGGCAGTGCCCCCGTCTTTGACTTGATTTTTGACCATGATTTCTGATTCCCGAAAATTCCTACAACCCAAAGCAACATTTGAGTGCTCATTTGGGCGTAGGCTTATCACTTCCTTGTGCTTAGAAGCACAATTCTTCAGCAATGCCCACGGCAATTCCACCCTTGATGATGTTCAAAGCCTGTACGATTTCCTATATCCCTCTATTTTTACTTTTACAGTAGTAGGTGCGAAGCAGTTGTCCTATTATCTATCAGTAGAATCTAATGATTCTACATGAGCTACGGTTTCTCGAAGGTTAAATTGCCTCAATCTGTTTATAAACCAGACGAAGATTCTATACCTCAACCCAGATCCAAAGCGAAGAGGATTACTACCCTTGCCAAAACGTAAAAGACTAACACCAACACCAACAGTGTCTCCACTCAAGGCACTTCGAATTTCAATGCTGAGATGGCTAAATATCAGCCTATTGCTACGTAAAGTGTTGTTGCAAATCGTAAAAAGTTATGTTCCGATCCTTCGAAGTGTGATATCAAATATTGCCAAGAGAAATCCAACACCAACACCAACAAGACATTCCAATCCAACCACCTGCGCCTCCCAACATCATTTGAAAAATCTGTGTGTCTCAGCCCACAGAACAAGGCATTGATGGTCCCTTGAAATCTGGCTAACATGTCTTTTCTTACGATTCAAGGCTCTTCCATACTACGCCCCCAACATCATTTGACAAGTCTACGTGTTTCGGCCCACAAAACAAAGCGCTGATAGTCTTTTGAACTCTTGTCAACATTTCTTCAAATAGATTATTACAATTCGAGGCTCTCTCACACTGCGCCTTTAGGATCGCGGGTAACATTTTGCCTTGTATCTTGACATGAAATTGTGATCTTAGGTCGACCAAATTTTAACTTATATATGAAGTATGATCTTTCTAAAAGTCTATAGAAAAGTTCCGAGGACTTTGAATTACAACACTCGCAACAATTCGCACCCAAAAGCTCAGATCCCGTCAGGATGAAGTCTTTATTCTACTTTTCATTTGCAGCTCATTTAAGCTTGAGCGTTTATGCCAGTCCTCTATTGCCTTCTCCCACTCCATCAAACCCAATTGCGAATAAAAGACAAGCTGAATCGACAGCTACAATCACCATTGGGCCTTCGCAGAACTACGTACTAGCCTCTGTAAGTTCACAATTCATGAAAATGGTGTATGTATTGTCTAGACACTAATTCCATTTTTAGGCAACTCCTACCATAACTGCCAAAGGTAGTGAATTCATCGTTCATGATGCTGGCGGAGACAATATAGAATTATATTTTGGACCAGACTTGTCCAAAAACCTTCGAGATACAGGTAAGAAACCAAGTTCCAAGCCTAAACCATATGAGCCCCTCTAACATCTTGGCTTTCAAGTTGGACAACAGTGCCCAGCTAATGGTCCTAATTGGAATCACTGCCAAATTGCTGTTACCAATCTTCTCCACGTAACTTCTATCGGTAACCAGCACCGTCAGCCTGGCCAGGCACTCGTCGCCGCAAATGGCATATTGGCGAGCTCACAAGTACAGGCTTATCTTGTCGTTCTAGTGATCGCCATTTATAGGGCCGGCGACGCAGCATCCCTCATCAGTGCTGCCCAAGTTCCCAAGACAGATTTCTCTCAAATAACAACTGCTGCGAGTACCACGGTGTTTCCCAGTGCACCAGGTGACACAGATCCGCCAACCGTGGTAACGAGCTTTGCCCCGATACACAGGTATGCCAAGATACTCATATTTCGTCGTAAAAAGTTGACACGACACCAGTCCAGAGATTAGCCTAGATGCTGAGGGAAGTTTGGTTATAAAAATGGACAAGGTAATCCCCGTATCTTGTTTATAGCGACGTTTTAGAAGCTAATTTCAATGCTCCTACAATAGGAACTGAGAGACACCATGGATAAACTGATCCGCGAACATTCCAATGGATGCCTTGTAAAACGAGATGCTGTTAAAAGTACAAATGAGCGAGCTGACTGTGTTTATGGAACAACCATGGGTGTGCTAGATGAGTTCGCTATAGGGAAGGTAATGCCACCGCCCCTTAGTGCTCCAGTGCCACCTATCACGCATTCGGCATTTGAAGGATTCGACGCCATTGTAGGCGGCGTTGCAGTTTCGCAAAGAAAGAAGCATACAGTGATACAGACATCACTATGGCAATTCATACCACTGGTAACTTGGGTGGCTTATACGGTCGTCATGCATATGCCAACCCTTTCCCTGGGAACTGAAGTTGCCACCGATACCGCGACAACGTATGTAATCAAATTCGATAGGCTTTCGTCGGACATTATGATCTGCCCTGATAAGGTCGTTCAATGCGATGATGAAAAGTGCGGTGGCAAAAGCGGTCGCTGCCAGGCTCAATCTTGGAAATCCTGTCCTTGTGAGAAAAAGTGCCCCGCAGAAGACAGAGTACCAGAATGCATGAACTGTGGTGGCGAGATAGGGAGAGCACGCATTTGTAAAGGGGTAAGTTTTTGCCCGCGTGGATTGAAATACAACGCCCCACATACTAATTTTGTTAACAGATTGAAGAAAAGGGTGACCTTTACCAAGGGTGCCCTTGTGTTCGAAGTACTAGATTCGTCGATGCCTTCGACCCAGTGAGATTTCTTGATGCGCAACGCGTTCTCGCCAACCTCCCGCCGTACGAACCTACTGGATCGGATTCATTTTGTGATGCTGACGTTGGGACTACGATCAAGCATGTCACTATGGCAAGGAGTCTCTTCGGTTTGTAAGGAAACTCTTCCTCCTTCGAATATCTGAGTACTAACAACAAGAAGTACTATTAAGGGATTCTGCAAAGATCTGGACATGACTAAACTACAACAGAAAACACTCACGGTTCCAACAGCAACTAGTTTAGAAATGACTCTGAAATGGGCACCTTCAGACCCCAGCGGTTGTATGAAATCTTGCGAGTCCATATTTGACACCCTTATTGGTCGAAAGGATTGTAAGAACTTTGAGCTTTTAAATAGTCATGATGCTTACAATAATTGCAGGTATTGACGAGCGAGAGGGAGATGCATTCAGCGTAACGACAAAAGCCGGCCGCTTCCACTCATGCGGGCTTGCAGAGTGGGAGATTCCAATTCCTCCAGCTCCCGCTCCCGCTCCAGTTCCAGCTCCAGCTCCAGTTCCTGCTCCTGCTCCTGCACCAAAGCTACCTGATCCAGGGCTTTCTGGCCAGACATGCTACAAAGAAAGCGATTTCGGAAACAAAGATGACATCGAGGGCGATAAACAAGCCGGATATGCCCTGACTTTCTGCAAAGACTGGGAGGGACAAAAGATGACATCTTCATCCCCCGCCTTGAAGCGCAACCCTGTTGCGCCTCATTTTGGTGCAGCTCCGGCATGGAAGCCTTACCACTATACAGTAGCCTGGATCGCTGGTTGCCAGACTTCGGCAACTGAGCAGAGTGTGCACAAACCGCTCGGGGAACAGCATGCCGTCGGTGCGAATTGCGAGTTGCTAATGAAAGAAGACTATTTGCACTGTAAGTTTCATCAGCAATATTCGAGTTTATTTGACTAACGTAGATGTTATAGGCTCTAACGGGGGAGTTGGTGGTTATAGAGATGCTGGATGTTTGCGATATAGCTATTCGCGCACAACTGACGCTAATGCAGCGTAAAGGGGGGTTTTTCTTTTGGATTGTTGATTCGTAGGGGATATTTTTGCTTCTTTCATTTTCCTATATACAGCGGCAGCATCTTTGTACCAAACTCTTGTAGACCGTACTACCCCTCTCTTTGTTGTTCCGGGGTTTGGAGGCAATTATCCTAAGCACTTGGAACAATTTTAGATATTAGCCCGGACTGTTTGGAATTTTTAAATTGCATTGTTTGAAATAATTTGAAGTAGTTAAACTAAAAGCAATAAGTATATATACTGTTATGCTAGGTCTATTTTCTCATTCGATCCACTTTCTTATTACACCTCTTATAGCTTGTCTGCCACACACCCTTTTTTCGTAGATCGAATTTTTTGTTCTAAAACGTTTAATCTCTCTTGCTCTTGCTTACTAAGCTAAATTCCTTCCATGGAGACTCCTCCAAGGAGACCTCCGGCCTCGCCTACACCACTGGGTAGGGGACTTGGAAAGGGTGGAGGACGCCCGATTCCCCTCCTCCCAAGTATACAACAACACTTCGTCTTAGCGACTACCAAGGCTCTAGAACGTGGCACTACAGGCCAAATCTTCTTTGGAGGTACCGCAGAAGCCGTAGACCACCACTTGAGCACTGCCCTCGATAGAGCCCCCCCGGACCTCTTGCCCTACCTCAGGGCCTTCTGTACGCAGGTCGCTGACCTTAGCCTGGTCTTCCACAGAGCATATGCCTCAGAGGAACCCCCCCCCCACTACCCTTGGCCCTAAAAGCCCCCTCTGCCACGCATGGTAGCGGCCCTGCGTCCTCTACAACTCCCTCCCCCTCTCTGGCTCCTATTGGAAAATTCTCCTACGCACGGACTGTAATAGATGCCTTAGCGCCTGAAAATACAGCACCAACAACACTACCTCCTCCTCTGCCTCCTATCACTTCAAAGCCTCTAAAGAATAAGGGACCCTCTACCAAATCTGACCTCAGGGTCTTTATCCGACTTCCCCTTGACTCATGGAAAATCACCTGGCCGCTTCCGCTTTACTCTCCACGACGACGTTGAATTCAACTACAATATCTACGCTGATATCATGTATATTGACGGCCAGCCTCTATTACATGTTGTAGACGAGTGTACTCGCTTCCAAGCTGGCAAGTGGCTACGTCAGATCTCGGCCAAGCATACATGGGACAAGCTACAAGAGTGCTGGATCAACACCTACCTTGGACCCCCAGACCTGATTACGCATGACGCTGGCAAGAACTTTGTGAGCAGGGAATTCAAGCAATATGCAGGCTCTATAGGAATCCAAACCAAGGTTGTACCTGTGGAGGCTCACAACTCCATTGGGATAGTAGAACGCTACCATGGCCCGCTCAGGAGAGCATACTCAATTATAAGTGAGGAGCTGCCTGACCTCGCCAAAGATACAGCTCTCCAAATGGCTTTCAAGGCAATCAACGATACAGTAGGGCCGGACGGCCTCGTGCCTACTCTACTTGTATTTGGCGCTTATCCACGTATAACCGAATTTGACGCTCCCTCGCCCTCCATCAGCCAGCGATCAAATACACTCAAGAAGGCTATGTGTAACGAAACTCAAACGAACTAAACAAAGATGACTAAGTCTCGAAGGTTGGTATGTAGGTAAGAAGTACAGATGCGCTGGGTTGTTTACTTGAAAGTGAACTCGTTACTTGTATCAAAGATGTTAAATAATATGATAAGATTGATAACTAAAGTTGAGCACGAAGCTCCTATCTAGATAGCAGACGTGCTAGTATATATAGAACCTTCGTTCCCCTGGGTAGCTAACTCGCTTATCGAGCTGGCGATCTAACGAGCTGGTTCGCCTAGCGATCTAGCGGTCCCTTTCGTTACGTGATTATTATAATAAAATCCTTAGATCGCTTAGCTAACCTAACCGATCCCTATCTACTATAAGAGTATTCTAATAGTGCTTAACCTGTTAGGACGCCGCCTAGTCTTTACTTATCACGTGTATACGTGATTTGTAACACTATCCTCTTCTTAGCTTAGCGTGTCCCTACGCTTAAGTACGACCTAAGAAATATTATTAGAAGGCTAGTAGCCTTCTTCTCTTTTTACTATACTACCTGATCGTTTAATAAAACGTACTAAGTATATTGCCTTTAGAAAAGAAATTAACTTATCTAGAATAAAAATAGCGCCTTATACCTAATGTTTAAAAGCTGGTTTTATAAATGAATGTGTCGCCTCTTAAGATAAAAGTCTAAATCGCTATAGTCGTTGTATAAAGAACGGCAAGACTTGCGACGTTTGCGAAGTAAACCGTATACCGACTATTCGAGATTAGGAGTCTATAGATGCTTAGATCTAACGACTAGAGGACGAGGCCGATGAGGCTATAGCGAAAGTCCTCTAGGTTAATAAGCAGAAGAAGCTGCTTTACGCCTAGAAGCAGAGAATAATAGTAGCTGGTCTTAACTCTCTTAAGGAGCTGGATGCTGCTAAAGAATTAGAAAGAAAGGAAAAGGAGAAGGAGGAAGAAAAGAAGCGGATAGAAGAAGAGGCTGCTAGGCTAGCCGCCCTTCCTACGCTCGACGTTTCCGACCCTGCTCTTGCTCTAGGCCTCGACCTAGCCTTTCTTAAGTCCTTCTCTACTAACTACGCGATATAGGCAGACTTAGGTTTCGATAGTAGAACTCCTAAAGTTCCTCTAAGTACTAGCTAATATTTTTTCTAGGTTCTTAAGTATTTTCTAAATATAGGTAATCTAACTATTTTATTAAATACTTAACCTATCCTCTAATAAGTCTATAGTTAAGAATCCTCTTAACTTTATACTTAGTATTTAGGTTTACTAGTTAAATTTCTATAAGTAGGGCTAGTAGTACTCCTAGTAGTACTGGTTCGAGTAGGGATATATAGAATACTAAGTAGATGTTTATTATCCTTAGTAGTACTAATTTATAATTTAAAAGTCCTTTAATATATTTGATTTTAAATAGTCTAAGTTTTTTATAATCTAGTTTATTACTTAGTCTTTTTATATTAATATTCTTTTATACTAAGTAGACTTTATCCCCCTCTTTTAGTATTAGCTCCTAACTACGTCGTTTATTATAGTAGTATGTATTTCTCTCTATTATAAATTACAGGTCCTCTATAAGTTTCTTATATAAACTCTTAATTTTTAAGACCTAAACATAAGTAAGTTAGTTATTAATAGTTATAGATAGTAGTTCTCGATATACTAATAATTTATACTTAAAATTAGTATAGAATAGTATAATAAGTATTATTTCTATTACTAAACTATTATAGGTAAACTATACTAAAGGCAGCAGTTCTATCTAATTATCCTATTAGTAGTTTATATAATAATAAAGGTATATTTTAACTACTTAATTTATCTATTTATTTCCTCTATTTATTTAAGAGTAGAAAGCTATAGAGAGCTTTCTTTTTATACCTAATTATTCTATAAGAGTAATCTAAAATTTTAAAGTAAAGAGCTTATCTTTATCTAAGAGTATTTCTTTAAGTAGTCTATATCTTAAGACTACTTCTCTAAGGAATATAAATACTAATTCCTTAGCTATACTTAACTCTATATATACTATAAGAATTATATACTTTATAAGTTGTTCTATAATAACTAGGATCGTATTATATTTAACTCTTATTATTAGATCTTTAGATTTTAGTAATTTAATAATAAAATCTATAGATATTGATTTCTAAGGTACCTATAGTATTAGAGTAGTGTTTATCTGTCTATAAGGAGTATAGTAGGAAGCCTTATTCCTAGTATAGGTATTATATTCTACTATTACTTTCTTAACTATTGTAGATAACTAATTAATATAGTAGTATTATCTTATCTTTTAGAGGGTTTTATAAATTCCTTAGTAACCGTGAGCAGGTACGGTATAGTATTCTTATATAAACTCTTTTATATATAAGCTAGGAACTTATAATTTCCCTTTTATATATTAATTATAACCTTTATATATATTCTAAATCTTATCTATCTAGATGTTGTTTATTACTACTATTTCGTATATAGTAGGTACTAAGTCTCTATTCTTAAGAGTTTTTAAGATTATAATCTTCTTATACTTCTTATTTCTCTTATATTCGGGTTTCTAGCTAAGAGTATTAGCCTAAGTATTTAACATTCCCTTTATATGTTAAATAATAATATTAAATCTTTCTAATATCTCTAACTATTTAGTTAATTATCTTATTATAAGTTCCTTAATTATTATAAACGTCTTAAGGTTCTCGTAGTCAGATAAAACTATAACTAGATATTTTACTAGCTATAAATAAATTCTCTAGTATTCTAAAGCTAATACTATAGTAAGTAGTTCCTTATTAAAGATACTATAGTTTTATTATACTAGGTTAAATATTTTAGAATAATATATAATAGGTATAAGTTTCTCTTTATTATTTAGTTATAGGTGAATTATACCTACTACTATATCTAAGGCGTCTATTTCGATTATACTAGGTTTATCTATATTAAAATTATATAAAATAGGTTTTTTTATAAACTTTGTTTTAATTTTCTAAAAAGTATTCTCTATTTATTTATTCTATATAAACTTAATAGCTTTCTTAACTAGTACTAATATTAGTTTAGTAATCTTTATATAGTCTTATATAAACGGATAGTAAAAGTTTATAAATCTAAAGAAGAACTATATATCTTTTATATTCTCTAGTAATTTCTAGTTTAAGATGTCTTAGATCTTTACTAGATCTATTTCTATTTTTTCTAAGCTAAATACCTATTTTAAGAAAAGTGTTTAAGTTACTCTAAACTTGTATTTTAAGAGTTTTAACTAAGAATTTACTTTTATAAGTTATTATAAAACTTCTTTAATATATTTCTTATATTCTTCTTCTTTTTCTAAGAAGATTAAGATATTATCTAGGTAATAAATTACTATTACTTTTAGAAGATCTCTTAAAATATTATTATTTTATTTCTAATATATAGCTAGTATGTTATATAGTCTAAATAGTATAACTATATATTTATAAAGGCCTAATAGTAAGGTAAATACTATCTTCTATTTGTCTCTAGCTTTTATTTATATAAGTCTATAAGTGTTTTATTAATCTAGTTTCGTAAACTATACTACTTTGTCTAACTTATTATATAAGTATTAGCTAGGTAGTAGCAGATAAGCGTTCTTAACTATAGTGTGATTTACTTCTTAGTAATTAATATATACTCTTCTATCTAGATCGTCTTTCTTCTTAATAATAAGTATATTTAAGGTAATTAGTAACTTAGATCTTCTAATATATCTCTTCTTAATACCTTCCTTTATATAACTTTCTATTCTCTATAGGCTTTTCTAGTTATACAACTAAAGCTTCTACTTCGAGAGGTAATAACTCTCTTTTAATTTAATCTTATAATCTTATAAGTAATGTTCTAGTAAGGCTCGCAAGTCTTCTAGGTTTTTAAACAAAGCTTTAAATTCTCTATACTATATAGGTATTTCGTTATTAGCTTTCTTACTAACCTGTAGAGGACCTTAGGTAAGGTGTTCTAGTACTTTAGAAGAGATAGCGCTAACCTTGTTCTAGCCTTAAAGTTATAAATATAAACCTATGTATTTATATTAACTAAAGGTTATTATTCTAGCCTTCTAGTTGATTTCTAGATTATGTTCTTAAATCTATAGTATATTAAGTATTACTTCCTTACTTCTTATTTTAATAATATTAAATTATATATTTAAATAGTATCTTTTAATATTAATTCTTATTAGAATAGTTTACTAATTAATAATTCCACCTTAGTATATAACGTCTATTCTATTAACTACTCCTAACTAATATAGTCTTATCTCTTTAATTAGGATGTTTAGCTTTTCTTAAGCTATTAGGGAAATAAAGTTACCTATTACTCTTAAATCTATTATAACTTATAACTTTTTCTCTTTTACTTCTATAGTTATTACTAACTGTCTTTCTCTTAAAGTAGTGTCTAACTTTACCTTAATATATTAGACTTTAAAAGATCGATTTTCTTAATTATACTTCTTTCTCTCCTTATCCTTATACTATAGAAAGAATCTTACTCTTTCCTTATTAGTATATACTACCTTATATACTAACCTATATTCTACGATTTCTATAGTTTTAGGAATTTCTCTTATAAATTGCTTTAGTATTTATCTATAGTTATATTAGATCTATTTATAACTGGTTTCTAAAATAGCTTTTATAGACTATAGTTCTCTTATATATAGATAATCTAAAGTAGCTTTTAGTATACTTATCTCTGGTTTTATATAGTAAACTTTAAATATATAATCTCTTAAATTCTTTTCTTTAATAACCCTAATCTAGGACTAAGGAAAGAATACTACTCCTTCTTTATCTGATAATACTACCTCGTATATCTAATAATATTCTACTATTCTAGTAGGCTCTAGTAATATTCCTTTGAATTGTTTCTATAAACTATAGTTCTTCTATTAATAGATAGTATAATTCCTCTAGTTCTGTCTTAGCCTACCTAGTTATATTAAGCTCTCTTCTCTTCTAGAATAGTATATTAAATAGTTATTATAAGTTGTATTTTCTAAATACTAACTTATTATTTCTAATTAACGTAATAATAATATATTACTTAAATTCCTTTAATATAATATCTTTAGATAGTGTCTTAATAAAAGAGGTTTTAATTCGTTCTTTAAATCCTATTAGAACTTACTATATCTATATACTAACTTTATTTAATATATTATATATTTTCTATATATCCTCTACTTTAGAGTAACTAGGTTTTTTAATTAGTTAACGTTTCTATTCTAGTTCCTTTTCTTTAATAGTTTTCTATCTAGTAATTAAGCTAACTAGAGTTATCGTTTTAGGGTTATTACTTATAACTATATATATTATTAAGATAGTTAGGTTAACTCCTTATATTATATAAGGACTCTAGAAATCTAGTTTTTAATTATTAATATATATCTATTGATTTCCTTATTTAAAGGTTTTAAGAAAAGCTTAAGTTTCTCTAACTTTGGAGTCTTTATTCTTTATTTCCTTTTCTAAACTAGAAGGTAAGTCTAATGTCTCTAAAGAACTAGTTAATAGTAGTAATTCGTATTCTACTTAAAGAGGTTACTCTGATTCTATTACTGACTATATATTATAATATTCCTTAAGGAGTAGGTCTCTATTATTATTAGTGTCTTATATACTACTAATTCCTTTATTATTTTTAATCTAGGTTCTATATCCTCGTACTTTAAGCTTCTTATTTATAAGTTTAATATAATCGGTTAAAGCTACCTATTATTAAATAGTAGTATTGATTTATTTCTTTCTCTTAGAGTCTTTCTTCTTACTATACTTATTTACTTTATAGCCTAGTTAGCTATAATTATAATATAAGTTCTACTTACGTTGATAATTTCGCTCTTTCTAAGAAAGTCCTCCTTTTCTTAAAAAGGTTTTCTTCTATATAGCGTTTACCTTCTTACTATACTTATTAGTATAAGAGTGCTTCTACTTTCCTAACTCTTTACTCTTTTCCCTGTATCTAGGGTTACTCTTTCTAAATTTATATAGGCGGTTATCTAGCTAGACGACTTCCTTAATTATACTTATAATAGTTAAGAATTATATATTCTACTTAGCTATTTCCTTATAGATATATATCTTTAATCCTCTATAAAAGAGTTCTATAAGAGTAATAGTATCTTATCCCGACTTCGTCCTATAACGTTGAAATTTATTAGCGTAATCTATTACTAATCTAGTCTAATATAATTCTAAAAGCTTATATATAGCTATTTGGATTATATCGAAGTTTCTAAAGACTTTCCTAATAGTTGCTTTAAATCCTCTCTAAGATTTAAATATAATCTTAGTTAATTCTATCTTTCTATCTTTATCCTTATTTTTAAAGAAGTCTTCTAAGTATAGCTAAGCCTATTCTAATACTAATCCTCTAAGGTAGGAGATAGTAAAGATGGTTCGTAAGTTATAATTTCCTTTGAACTTGTTAGAGTTAAAGTTGAAGTAGATGTCTATTTAGAGAAGGAATAAGTCGAGTTCCTTTCGCTTCCTATAATATATATCTAGTATCTTAACTTTAATAGATTTAAGTGCTTCGACCTTATAGGGCTCGGGGGCGTCTAGTATACTAATATTATCGTCGTTCCTAGTTAACTGTATACTAGTAGGTGTTCTTCTAGTTATACTTCTAGATATTCCTACGATGTTAACTCGACTAGTATTCGAGCTAGCTACTACGGCGGGTGTTGCTAGGGCTATAGCGACTAAACTTCTAAGTAGGTGCTTAAAGTATAATAAAACTTAAACGAACTAAATAAAGATGACTAAGTCTTGAAGGTTAGTATATAGGTAAGAAGTATAGATACGCTGGGTTGTTTACTTAAAAGTAAACTCGTTACTTATATCAAAGATGTTAAATAATATAATAAGATTAATAACTAAAGTTAAGCACGAAGCTCCTATCTAGATGGCAGACGTACTAGTATATATAGAACCTTCGTTCCCCTAGGTAGCTAACTCGCTTATCGAGCTAGCGATCCAACGAGCTGGTTCGCCTAGCGATCCAGCGGTCCCTTTCGTTACATAATCATTATAATGAAATCCTTGGATCGCTTAGCTAACCTAACCGATCCCTATCTACTATAAGAGTATTCCGATAGTGCTTAACCTGTCAGGACGCCGCCTGGTCTTCACTCATCACGTGTGCACGTGATTCGTGACACTATGGAGGAGCTACGTAAACTCCAGGCAAAGCGTCAAGTCAACGATGCCTTCAATCAGCGCAATGGCCCTACAAATAGCCTGCTCAAAGACCTGCCCCTCAATTCAGATGTACTTGTATGGCGTGAACCTGGGAAGTGGACTGGCCCCTTCCCGCTTGTAGGAATGGAAAACGAGGAATGTATTGTCAAGCTCCTAAGCGGACCTACAAGATTCCGCTCCACAGTAGTAAAACCCTACCTTACAGACCCAGACTTCCAGAAGCCGCCGGCCACCCAGGAACCCGAAGACCAAGAAACATTTCAGCCAGCCACGCCAGCTACGCCAGTTACGCCACCTCAAGTTATTCGGCCAAAGCGCGGCCCAGGTAGACCTTCAAAGGCTCAAAGTCAAAGGCAGCTATAGGAACCTAATAGCCAGCCACCGAAGCGCGGCCGAGGGAGACCACGAAAGCAACCAAGCACCTTGAATATTGACATCTATCTCGCTAATGAAGCCACTTCTACTGCCCCTGCTTTTAATCAATTTAAGCACTCTCAGCTACAAGAGGTCAATGGACTAATTGAACGCGAAGTCTTTGAGTACATCCAGCCATGCGACCTGCCAAAAGACGCTAGAGTGTTCAATTCAAGGTTTGTAGACAGCATCAAGAACAAGGGCACAGACAAGGCATACGAGAAGTCAAGGCTTGTCATCCAGGCATACAACGATGAAAACAAGTCTCAAGTCCTGACTCAATCACCCACAATTCAACGAGTAAGCCAGCGAATTATACTTGCTATGGCAGCTATACGCCCTGAGTTAGTTGTTTAGCTGAGAGACATTACCCAGGCATATACCCAGTCAACTACAACGCTCAACCGAGAGTTTTATGTACGCCCGCCACAAGGAGTCCCCCAATGGAGTGGAATTTACCTCAAAGTCATAAAGCCACTCTACGGCGTACCTGAAGCTGGAAACCACTGGTTTAATACCTACCACAAACATCACATTGAGAAGCTACATATGTCTCAATCCACGTACGACCCCTGCTTACTCTCTATCAACGAACTAGGACAATTTGGAGTTATCGGCCTTCAAACCGACGATACCCTAATACTAGCAAACCCAGAGTTCGCTACAGCTGAAGAGAGTAAGTTGAGACAGGCTCAATTTACCTCAAAACCCAGGGAGCACTCACTTTTGAACACCCACTTAAATTCAATGGCGGCAAAATCACGCTCCAACCAGACAATTCAATACTCTTGACCCAGGAAGGCTATACCAAGCACTTGAAGCCAGTCAGCACCGCAACAGCGGACCTAGTAAGCTCCCGGGGCAACGTTCGCCAGAGAGTCTCAATTAAGGACCAGTACGTAGCCCAGCGGGCGCGCGGAGCCTACCTGGCGACAGTCTCACAACCAGAAGCCGCTTTTGACCTCTCCTTTGCTGCCCAGAAGCTTGAACCTCAAAGCCAGGATATTACACTCCTCAACAAGCGAATTCAATGGCAAATCGACAACCCTGATCGAGGCCTTCGATTTGTTAAGCTAGACAAGAACACTCTCAAGCTGGTCATATTCACCGACTCCTCCTTTGCCAACAACAACGACTTTACCTCCCAAATCGGCTATGTTATTGTCCTAGCAGATGAAGCAGGCAATGCAAATATCTTGCACTGGTCCTCTGTTAAGTGTAAGAGGGTTACACGGAGCGTTTTAGCCTCTGAACTGTACGCAATGAGCGCTGGATTTGATATGGCCGTGTCTATTAAAGCCACCCTTGAAGCTATACTTAGTCTCAAGCTACCTCTCACAGTTTGTACCGACTCAAAATCACTTTACGAGTGCTTAGTCAAACTCGGAACCACCAAGGAGAAGCGCCTTATGATAGACGTGATGTGCCTACGCCAAGCGTACGAACAGCGCGAGATTCACGATATTAAATGGATCGACGGCAATACTAACCCGGCAGACTCCATGACAAAATCCAAGGCTTGCCCTGCTCTACGTAACCTAATTGATACAAACAAGCTCGATATCAAGGTTACTGAATGGGTTGAACGTACACTTGAATGAAGAGCTACGTGAACAGGGGAGGCGATTAGTTTGATGGAATAGGTGTTTCTTCTCTTTTACTTCTTACAGTCTTTACTGCTTTTTGGCCACTTTAAAGTAGGCCCAGTGTCGGTATATAATTCTGGTGAATAGCACCTTGTACGAGAGCCTGGCGGATCTACATGCTTGTCATGTGAGTGGCTTGCCACTCATACACTTAAGCTCGTAGGACGCCACCTCTCTTTACCTTTACTCTTCATACACGAATGAATACAAGAAGAGATATTATGTTTGTGTGTCACCTTTTGCGACTACCAGGTCGTACCAACAGTACCAAACCATATCCTTGAAAGTGTCCTTTCCTTTCTACTCTGGCTGAAATTCTAGCTCTTTTAAAAGTACCCTGCTATTTGAATGCTTTCGTGTTATACCACGAAGGTTATCTCCAAGTTTAGGGTTCGACTTGAAATAGAGAGTCGCCCCTTCCCTTCTCGACCCGCCAAGCTCTACTCACTATATTTTTTGATAGATGAGGGAGGTACGATCGAATTTCGGTTAGAATTTTTGCGATAGTGTTAGGAGCTATTATAGAACGATTGTTTTGATAGTTGAGTACTGGATAACTGAGATTAGATGTAATTTTAGCGTTGAAAAGTTTTTAGAATTAAGAGCCCATCCCAAGAACATATATAAGCAGTATGGAGATGATCTTATTTAAGTGAAGGCAATGATCATATATAAGCGGGGTGGCGATGATCATATTTGTGATGACCACATTTAAGCGGGGTAACCTTAATCATATTTAAGCGAGCTCGTGCAATGATCAACCCTCTGCATAAGGGAGTCACTACATCTTTTTTCAGCTTCATCATCCTAGCCTTGTTAAAAATCTAGTCCTCTAAGATCTTCAGGTATGACACGCCGTATACATTGGCAACAGAACTAAATCAATCACCTAGCTGGCCAGGAGACATGGTTCTTTTCCACTACAAAGATGGTCATTGCACCCATGGCCTTTTTCCTGGGACACTCATACACGAGCTAATCTTGAGAATTCCTCTTTATACGCCTCGTCCTCGTCCTCAAATCTTGAGTTTAGAACATCTACAATTTGTCTGGGCAATCGCCGCTCTTTTATCAAATAGTGATTCAGTCAAAACCTTCCTCCGCTGGCTATATATGCACAACCTCAAAGATATAGAATACTGTTGGGTTAAGAGGATATTTGGTACTGAAGGTCATAGAGAATTGATTGCTTTGTGTAGGTAGTCTAGCTAGGTCTATATATAAGGAGTGAATGCTGACAAATGAGAGTATTACGCTATGGTAGCGCTTTGAACAAATGATACAGAATAAGTGACACGGAACGAGTGATACGGAATGAGTGATACAAAATAAGTGATTATACCAGTGATCAAGATAGTAGATCATACAGAGGCTATTGGTTTAGGAGGAGTATATCATGGCGACATGGCATTTAGGAACTTGATGTGGCATTCGTTGAATAAGGAAATCAGGGTTGTCGATTTCGAACGCTCAAAAGCGAAAAAGGAGGAGTGGGTAAGGGATCATGCATCTAGACAAGCACTTGGATGGGAATACCCATCATTTCAAGAACAAAACTTTATTGACCTAAGGAACGTCCATCCCTGTGTGCCGGAAAACCCTCCGTGCCGGAAAAATTGACCGGTACATTGACTTTTAGTATTGCTTAATCCATACACAGCGCAACATCTCTTATTATTTTTTGTAGGTTGTATTCCGTGGCCACTCCCGCACACCTTATATGCCTCCGACTGCAAAAATCATGTTCGCGTTGTCGCCTCACGCCTGATTTACAAAGAGTCTCTTTTCATGGCACAATATGCTTTCTCTACTATAGCTACATTGCTGACTCTATACTATCTCTAAAATATTTGAAAACATCCTATCTGAGTTTTACATCCCTCCTAATATACAGGAAGTCGTCAACAGCCTTGTCACGGTTGTGACGTGCAGATACATGCAAGATCGCCGCGCGGTTCAATACCTCGGATCGAAGCGAGTGACGATCTTGGTGGGGAATATTATGGGGAACCACCCACATGCACGACTACCATCGTACTGATACTCACGTGACACGTTGCTAGGAGTTTGTCGATGTTGGCAGAGGTGCTCCACTTGGAAGCTCAACCTCACATAGTCACGCTGAGTACTGATATATTATATGTCGTCAACCTCTTACGAATATTTATGTTACAATACACTTTGAAATGACAACATCCTCTTGCTCAGCCTTCCATGTATCTAAAGTTGTGCAGGATTGAATGAAATGTGGATGATTGGCTCCCAAGAAACGTTTCCGACCTCGTACACAATCTTCCATGAGTTTTACAGCTTCAACTTCTTTGCCGTTTCCCTTCCACGTGAACGCCAAGTTGTTCATGCTCGTCAGCGTGGAAGGGTGGTCCACTCCGAGCTTCGTCTTGCTCGTCTCTATGACTTGCACAAACAGTTTTTCAGCATCATCCCACCTGCCTTGGTTCCAGTACGTCGATGCCAGGTTAGCCATGCTCGTCAGCGTGGAAGGGTGGTCTACTCCGAGCTTTGTCTTGCTCGTCTCCATGACTTGCACCTCCAGCTTTTTAGCATCATCCCACCGGCCTTGGTTCCAGTACGTCGATGCCAGGTTGGCCATGCTCATCAGCGTGGAAGGGTGGTCCACTCCGAGCTTCGTCTTGCGAGTCTCCATGACTTGCACCTCCAGCTTTTCAGCCTCATCCCACCGGCCATTAAGGTTGTACGCCAAGCCCAACATTGCCATCCCATCTACTGTCTTTTTGCGAACTTTCATTGCTTGAATTGACATGTTCTCCGCCTCCACACCTTTCCCCATTCTCCATGCGTACCATGCTGCCTTGTACATCACCGGCGCCTGTTGCTCTAGTCGTCCTAGTTGCCTAGGTCGCTTGTCGCTCTAAGCGACCCCCTTGTCACGGTTTGGTTATTCTTCACCCTGACCGCGGGACAGGTGGCTGCCTAAGCGAGTATGCATGTCCCACGCTTCAAGCAAACATGCCAACGCACCACACCCCTCAGAAAACTCTTCACGCAAACAAGACAACACATCATACCCCTTATCATGGCGTGATAGGGGATGTGGGGGACGTGGGGGATAAGGAGGTGTTGGATATGTGGTGTTTCTGGCATAAGAACCTTGGGTTTTCCCCTTAGATAGCTCTTCTCTCCTCAGCTTTAGATTCTAAGTAGTGGAATAGCAGTATCCTTCACCGTTCCGTTACACGTTCAAAACGCCCCTATTCACCACTACGAGCAAGCACAGTACTCTCGTATTAGATTTTATCGGGACGATAGGTCTAAAATTCCAACAATTACAGTATCTCAAAGTACTATTCCTTTAGTTCTTCAAGTGTGTCAGGAATCTCGAGAACATGGCTTATCAAGCTACGACAGGCTAACCCACGGGGTTACTTTTGCTGGTTATTTTAATTTTACCGTCGATACCCTCTTTATTCCGCCTTCACTATTCCCTTGCCTTGGATACTTTTCACCTCGCACGTCCTTCCCGTTTTTGGCCTTTACTCGACTGCGGCATATTGCAATCTACTTTCCAACCTCGTCAAATTATCCTCTTTCTATACCAAACAATATACAAAAACCTCAAAGTTCCTTCAGTATCCATAGAATGACATGGAATCCCCGAGAACTTCGCACCATTACTTATATCTCGGCAGAGGCCGTGACGATTGAGTTTCAAGACCAATTTATGGCAATGTGGCCTCTGTCCCTAGTAAAAGTGGAGTTCCAAGTTCTTGATACGAATATATACGACAACACGGCGGAGCGATGTTTACACATGCACAATGTCTACTTGTGTAGGTCATGTTCACTTCCTCTAGGACACCGAGATATTGACCCGATGGCTTTATATCGACTTGGCAATTGATTAGGCAAAGGGGATAACATAGAAGTGCAGAGGATTCTAGTCACGAAGAAAGGATATCAGTGAAGAAAAGGAAGCGAGGTTGAGTGTGTAGATAGACCTGGTCTAAATTACAAAACAAAATCTCAGAGATATTCTTTTCCTGTAGTTCTTGTTGTAATCTAACACTTCTTAAAATAATATATTTCTAAGTAGCAACAAGTCAACTAGTCGTGACTCTGGGGGGCTTCTCAGGTGAATTTGTCTACATCGTTAAAGCCACCACAGCTAAGCTTTAGTGGAAGCTACACTTCAGTTGACCTACCAGTCCTGTGGCACCTCGCAAGAAACCTTTAACAAGGTCAACAGACTAGCTCGATCTTACCCTGGAAAAATACAGACAAGGTGGTGCCCCAGCCACATAGGTATCCTTGGTAATGAGATTGCGGACAAAGCTGCAGGGAAAGCAGCGCAGATAACCCCCCCCTGGTCCCCGCTCTTTACTCTGTACAGCTACGCCTAAGAGAGAGGTAAAGGAGTTAGGGGTTTCGCTTGCAAAGAAGCTCTGGAGTACTACACTTCCAGCTCTTTATAAGGACCTAGGGCTCTGTACCTGGCTCCTGAAACCCAAGTCTCTCCAGTTACCAAGAGAGGTCCTGGCTCGCCTATTAGCTGCTCGCTCTGGCCACGGAGACTTCACTGCCTACCACCTTCGCTTCTTTCACTTCGACTCGCTACTCGATTCTGGGAACTGTAAGTGTGGAAGGCCAAAACACAATTCCACCTACTCTTTTGCAAGCTAGCAAACAACAAAGTCCCTAAGCTATTAGCAAAAGCTAAGAAGAACCCTCAACTGCTCTTTGGATCTCACTGCGAGGAGCTCTTTAGCCAGGTCTACTTTAAGACTGGATTCTATACTAAAATTTGTCTCTAGAGATAAACAAGCCTCCTTTTCTTCCTACTTCTACCTTCCTTTTATTGTATTTCTCCTTTGTTTATACCCTGACTCTAAAACTAATTAAGGATAGGGGCTGGTCCGAAAGTGGAGCTTCTCTTTAAACTGTCTCTTGTAAATTAGCTCTTTCGTTTACACCCCCTATAGCCTAAGGCACCCCCATAGCGTCATTTGCCCTATTCTGGGACTCTTTTAGGACCTAGCCCACGCGAGCTAGACTCCGCTTAACGTCAAATAGTAACAAATAAATAAATAAAAGTAGACAACAGCTTCGGTCCTGGTCGTGAGTCTGTATGTTATGATTAGCAATATGTAACAGCTAGCAGTAGGAAGCAGAATGCCCGCCGGGCTTTATTAACTAAAACTAAATTGACCAAATTGACCATATAATTGACTAAACAATTGACAAAATTGAGATTTACCTAATAGACCAAATTGACCATATAATTGACCAGATGCCCTTTATTACGATGTCAGAATACTTTGATGAGGAAGGGTCTGTAATCGGCCAACCTACCGATTACAAAGTGCCTATATCGGGATTTATTTGTCCAAGTGTGGATAAATCGGTACTGCTAGCCAACGATGCAGAGGATGTCGCGAACGGGGCTGGAAAGAGAGGCTGGTCTTATCAGAGTACAAGGCCTAGAACCGAGAAATTCGACTTCGAAATCGACTTCAGTCCTAGCATGCCCGAGCCCCTTCTTATCGCTAGCGAATTGGTCCCGGACAATAAATTTTACGTTATCAATTAGTCCATTTTTGCCGAAACCACAGGCATTAGAATTGACTTTTGGTGCGCTGTCCACCCGAATAGCCAAGACTTGAGTAATACCAATAATACCCGGATAAACATGCGAATGGTCTTCAGAGTCTTGGTTACGCATCTTGTCGGGGTAATCCAGCAATCTTATGTCGTTGATCATGAGAAGGTTGGGATAGAGGGAGGGTTGGAACAATCTGCGATGTTGCAACAATCGGTCGTCGACCCAGAGGCAGCGATCTCAAGCTCCAAAAGTTCGACAGCAACACATCCTGATGGGGCAAAAGATTGGAAAAGCTCGATAACCTACCCTGGCAGAGGGCAAGACCAAGTTGCGGTACACCAGGAAGACTTTCAGAGGCTTGACGAGGGCAGATTCTTCAACGACAGCCTGATTGCCTTCTACCTCCGTTGGCTTGAACACGAACTTTGCCAAAACAAACCGGCTATTGCCAATCGCATCTGCTTTTATAACGGTTATTTTTATACGAAGCTGACCACCCTTGAAAACGGAACACGGGGCTTTAATTATGAAGCGGTTGAGCAATGGTTTGTGTTGATAGGTACGGTGATATCTGTTATATCAAGCCACTTAAGGAGATATCGGTATGCCCGTCGGGCATACCGAGGAAGAGTTTTTCGGTAAATAGATGCGGCAATTGCTATTGCAAAGTTGTATATAAATGTGCCTTCTGCTTTTGTAGAGCATTATATAGAATTTAAGTCTTTTACTCTTGCCCTCTGAAGTGCAGCATTGCAACACTTACAAAGGGCGCCGATGTCAACGCTCAAGGTGGACGGTATGGTAACGCACTCCAGGCTGCTTCAGAAGCAGGGCACGAGGCAGTAGTCACATTATTATCAGCAAGCATAACAAACGTAACAACCAAAAGAGGAGATGAGAATCATCTCTCTGTAAGGAACCAGCCAGCAAGAAGAGTAAAGGAAGGCAGACATGAGTTAGAAGGAGGGACTTCTATGAAAGTTAAGCGAAGGAGGCATTAATCACGTCTATCCCCAAGCCCGTTATCTCCACGGTAACGACTCGATTTTTATAGAGATAAGTCGATAAAATTATTAGCCTTTTAGTCGATAAAAATGGAAGTTTTCTAACAAATCTTATCGTGATTATTAATAATGCTATGCAAAAATCATCCACCTTGAAATTGATATTCATGTAGTTTTCCTCTACAAATGTCAGGGAATCGATAACAACGGAGAATATTATAGACTAGATGGAAGTTCCGTATATGCCTTGAGTTTTACGGATCAGTATATGATAAATAACAATAATAGAGAATATCTATATTTGTAACCATGTAGAGTGAACCACTACTTGCTGTGATGAATACGGAGTCAAAGCGGAAACTGCTGTATTGAACGAACAACAAAGTAAGGAGAGAAGAGAGTTCTAGAGGAACGAGAGCTTATACACAGGATTCCCGCAGCACGCACATGCCGTACTACACATGAGCTGTGTGTATGCTACACGTGATCTGGTCCCAGTTCCTCCAACTCCGTAGCACAGCCAATCTTGATCAGGCGGTGTCTTGAGAACCATCAAATCATTTTCTTCCTGAAGTCTTTCAGCTCCCTGGTCTTTCAATATCGATGGACCTAGTCGTCGTCCAATTGTCAGGGGCTTGGACAGTGTTACGATGAGAACGCCCCAACTTTGCAATTGCTACTTCGAGGATATTGCTTCATCTAAAGTGATTAGTTTCTAGCTCCTAGCATTCTTATAAGTCTTGCCAAATTCATGAAATTCCTTTGTCTTCTTCTGAATTTTATAGATTAGTCGTACTCGCTGTTTGTGCTCCTCTCTCTTGCTATTTTGTAGTGCCTCCCACGATCGTACAACCCTTTTATCCTCGAAGTTACAACTTGGATCGCGTTTATCGAGTTTATCTAGTTGCGACTTGAACTCAGAGAGTTTAACTTTAAGGTAGAGAAGGTTTCGAGAGGATAATCTCTGGTGGCTTCAGTCGATTGAAGTAGAGTAGTCTTTATCGCTCGCAATGAAGGACGCGAACGAGGGGTACCCGTTAAATATTGTTGTGCTGGATCTACCATATCACCTGATGTGGAATTCACTTGTCCATTATTGTATTATTATTTGTGCTTATTCCGAATGAGGATATGGCTCCACCCTCATTTGCCCCTTTTCCTTCCTTTATAAATACTCTGTACAATAGCTTCTTAAACAAGGAATCAATTCTCCATGCCCTTCAGTACCCTATACTCCCTCAACCCAATAAATATTTTATCTGGGGTATTCATCTCTGTTGGTACGACCTGGTAGTCGTAAAAGGTTATACACAAACATAATATCTCTTGTATTCATTCGTGTATGAAGAGTAAAGGTAAAGGGAGGTGGTGTCATACGAGCTTAAGTGTGTGAGTGGCAAGCCACTCACATGACAAGCATGTAGATCCACCAGGCTCTCGTACAAGGTGCTATTCACCAGAATTATATACCGACAATCTCAATTAAGGGGATGGATGCCATCACCAAAGTGCATTCTAAAGTAGTAATGAGGTGTTCATGTGAAGAGATGTAAACAGACTTTATCGAATCATGGGTTCTAGGCCAACGTTTAGCCGAGGAAGCTCTCACCCTCAACTTCCGCACCATTCAACTCCGTTTCCTCGCAACTGCCTTTTCTGCCCTACGGATCCACGCGTGGATATGGAACTTCCAAAAACTCTCCCATCCCCTGGAGCCTCTTTTTCGATAAGGTCCTATTTCGGGCTATATATAAGTGGCATGGACGACTTAATTGTAAAAATTTTATTATACGTTAGAAGATGTTTGATATGGCCTTCTCATAGCCTTGCAACGTGTAATAGAATCGAGAATGAATAGGTGTACGTTGAAAACTCGGGAATTAGTTCCGAAAGAGAGCTTACTTGTAACGGAACGGTGAAGGATACTGCTATTCCACTACTTAGAATCTAAAGCTAAGGAGAGAAGAGCTATCTAAGGGGAAAACCCAAGGTTCTTATACAAGAAATACCACACATCCAACACTTCCTTATCCCCCGCGTTCCCCACATCCCCCACATCCCTTATCACGCCATGATGAGGGATTTGATGTATTGTCGTGTTTGCGTGAAGAGTTTTCTGAGGAGTGTGGTGTGTTGGCACGTTTGCTTGAAGAGTCTTCCTTCATTGTTTGCTTGAAGCGTGGGGCATGCATGCTCGCTTAGGCAGCCTCCCATGCCCCGCGGTCATGGTGAAGAATAACCGAACCGTGACATTACTGAGGCTTAGTCCTGCGCTTTGGCCACTTCCTTGTACTTAAATAGCGCTGCTATTTTGGAGCTCTTCTCTCCTTGTGGTGAATCTACTCATTGCTCCCCTGATACAACGCACGCTTGTACAGCGAGATTAATTGAAAAATATAGACTAATTATAATGTTATAGGGGGTAGTGTAGGAGGAACAGGGTAACTTATAGAGTAGGCTACAGGGTAGGCTACAGGGTAGGCTACAGGGTAAGTTACAGGATCGGTGCAGGGTAGGTCAGGTGATCGTTAAATCACGTTTTTATAGAATCGGTAGTATAGATAAAGAGTAAAAGACTTAATTAACTTTTGGTTCCTAACTATAAGGACAGTAAAGGGCTATATATACTTCTAGAATAAGTACTAGAAGCTTCTATAGCTTATAAATAGAATAGTTACTAGAAGATTCTTATAATAGTACGAAACGAATACTACTACAAAAGAGGTATATAGAAGTGCGTTCGATAGAATAACATATCCGAATACTAGGCTCTGATACGAAGGAAAAGACCAAATTAGTCTTTCCTTAAGAAAGAGTAAGAGCATCTATATATAAGAGGGCCGGACAATAACAAAAGTCTATACCGATCCGGCTCTAACAATTCCGAAACCATCTATACTATACTATACTTGGCACGTATTCTTAGCTGTTCCGATGGCTCGGCAATTCTATCAATAGCTAGCTATCACATTCCCCTCTCTTAAAAAAGACTCGTCCTCGAGTCTTTGTATTATCGGTGCGGTATCGGTGGGCGGTGTCTATAGGCAGCAGTATTAGTAGTAGAAGGATTGTCGTATAGAATACGGTTTATTAAGCAAGGTGTTTAGCGAAAGGTAGGATACGAGTCGTAGCCGGCCTTGTTCGTAGATGTTACCTATATCAGGTGTTTCCTACCAAAAGTAAAGCATTCGCTAAAAGAGTATATAGTCTAACTCCTCGATTGTTCTATATATTAGAGGGGATTTAGATAGGAGTCGGAGGCGGAAAAGTCGGAATTTAGAAGTCGATATCGTAGAAGACAGTGATAACTTAGCTAAGAGGTTACTTATTAGCGTACTTCTTCGATTCGTAACTAATTCGTATCTGATTTAAATTAGACTTCTAGAATCTAGCTAGAAGGTAAAAGAAAGTAAGGACTTCTTACCGAAGTAGGGAGTCGGAGGTAGGGTATCGGCTAGTTAAATATTATTACTAATAATTATCTAATACCTTATTTTCCCACCGATTCGGGGTACTCTACAAGGACTTGGTTTTATCTTCTCTTTAAATAGTAGAAAAGGATTCGTATTCGAGTAGTAGAAGGTTTAGTATTATACTAGATAAGGATTAAAAGGTAGTCTTTTTAACTAAAGTGGTTATACCGACTAGCTTAGTCGTATTAGCTATATATAACTCAGCGTTTTAGCGTCTTTCCTTATCTAGGGCTAGAAGATCTACTACTATTTCAACGAAGTTATAGTTCTAACATCTCTTAAGTATAGTAGCTAAGTTTCGTAGCTATAGTATAATCTTTTCCTATATATAGAAGAACTATTCTAACTCCGGTATCTCTCTAAGTATAGCTATACTTGAAAAGCGACCTCTAAAGTTAGTAAACGTTTCTTCTTCTTTAGCGTCATCTATCTATAAAGCCTAGAAGGCGTTCTATATATCCTCTGTCTTATATCTAGTTAAGAAATATAAATCTAAAAGTTTAATTATATCTTAATAATCGTAGAAAGTAATATAAATCGACTTAGACTCGTATCTAGGCTTAAGGTAGTTCCTAGCGTAGCCTGTAGTTGTTCCCTAGATAAGAGCCTTTCGAGTTAGTATAGTATCGTAATAATCGGCGTTTACTAGGAGTCTATCGCGTACTAATATCTTCTATTATTAGTAGATAGGTGAGGTACTGTTATTCAAGGGTTTAATTCTTTCTATAATCTTACTTTTAGCGGTTTAGAGTAGGAGGGGATTCGGGGTGTCTTCTAAGGCTAGGAGGGTGGTCTGCCGTCGAGGGAAGGTATTAGAGGTAGGATCTCTTAAGTAAAAAGGGTCTCGCGTAGTACTTAGAGGCAAAAGAGGCTCGGGATCGATTCTAGGTGGATTCGTAGAGGCTAGTTAGAGTTCGCTTATTATCCTTTCTAACTAGGCGAATCGATTATTATTATCTTAAAGTTTTTCTTCTAAGCCTTATACTATACCTCGTATCTCGTCTATATTAGAAAAGTCTCGGTTATCTTTAGAGTTTCGAGTAGGTTGCTTTTCTTTCTAGGACCTTTTGTTTTTAGACGTACGAGTACGGTTCGTAGACCTTTTGAAAGGGGGTCTACTAGCTTCCCTAGTAGGTTGCTTAACGCTCTTAAGCGGAGTATTAGAATTCGACATATCGTATATCGATTCGAAAAAGAGAGGGGTTAAGAGGTAGATTTAGGAGCCTTCTAGGTAACTATATATCGTCGACTATCCGTATCTTATATAGTAATCCCTATATAGAGAGGGTTATTAGAAGTCTTAGGAGTACTTAGCGTAGTCTACTCCTATTAACGTAGGAATCGCCTACGATTTTACTAGCTAACTATTCAGATACTAAACCCTAGTATTACTAGCTATCTAGGTAGTCTCTAATTACCTAGCTATTTAAGATTGTCGATATACTAATCCGAATCTAGGCCGAATCAAATTCGAAGTAGGTACGCTAGCACGCTTAAGTAAGATATTATAACAGGCCGTCCTCGGCGGAGTCGAATTTAGTCTTTTAATATAATAGTACGAAATAGATACTACTACAAAAGAGGTATATAGAAGTGCGTTCGATAGAATAATATATCCGAATACTAGGCTCTAATACGAAGGAAAAGACTAAATTAGTCTTTCCTTAAGAGAGAGTAAGGGCATCTATATATAAGAGGGCCGGATAATAACAAAAGTCTATACCGATCTAGCTCTAACAATTCCGAAACTATCTATGCTGTACTATACTCGGCACGTATTCTTAGCTGTTCCGATAGCTCGGCAATTCTATTAATAGCTGGCTATTACAATTCTACGGTTTACGTAACCGAGAACGTAACCGAATCTTCTAGACAATACTAGAAAGAACTAGTATAGACTAAGGTTTAAACCTAAAGTCTATTAGTAAGTAAGGTAGTTATTACCTAATACTAATAGATGAGAAACGTTATTTCCTAGCTTTTCTTATCTAATCTTTTAATATAAAATTTATTTATATTAAATATAGCTTATTATACTATAACGATTATAGGAGTAATATTAAGAGTATTAGATAAGCAAAGTAGAGTTAAAATAGATACTTAATTCCTCCTAGATTAATAAAAGAGAGTATAAGACTTTATACTCTATACTCCTAGCTTACTAAGTAGGCTAATCAGGTAATCAGTTATCCGAGGCTCTTTAGTCTTATAATATATATATATAAAAGAATAGAATCGCGGGCTTAATCTAGGCTGCCGGAAAAATCCACTTCGTACTAAGAGGCTAGGAGAATAAAAACACTAGACTAGCTACCCTCGATCTTTATAGAGGTTACCTACGTTGTTTACTATACTAAACCCGTTATTACCTCTAACTTAGGATTGGAAATATGTCTCCGAGCTTGATTTGATAACTATAGCCACCTCGCTTAATTTGATCAACTTAGTTACTCTACTTAATTAGCAGTATAATCACCTCGCTTAACTTAATCACTATGTCGCCCCGCTTAATAAATACCTTGCTTAATTTGATTACCTTAATTACCTCGCCTAATTAGCGGAATATAGCAGAGCGTGCTAGGCTAGATAATAAGCTAAGGTATACGATCTCGTGTCTATAGTTCGAGAAACTGTTGAGTTACGTAATCGTAGGAAGAAATTTATAGTTTATATAATAGGACTCGAATTTGCTCAGCAGTCGTAAGCTACAGTTAAGTACTAATGAAAAAAATATTAGAAGAATATATAATTATAAAAGTAATTTATTTCTAAGTTAAACTCGAATTAATATATTAAAAGCGTTTGTTTATAGAAATCTTTCTTTATTTATAAGTTTAGTATTTAACAAAGATAAGGTTTTTAAATTTCTTCACCGCTTTTATACGCTATAGTCCTTTTCACCGCCTTATAAATGTTTCCTTACCGCCTTTATAAGCTATAAACTCTTTCACCGCCTTATAATTCTTTTCTCACCGCTTTTATAATACGAAGTCTTTCACCGCCTTATAAATGTTTCCTTACCGCCTTTGTAAGCTATAAACCCTTTCACCGCCTTATAATTCTTTTCTCACCGCCTTTATAATACGAAGCCTTTCACCGTCTTATAAATCTTTTCTTACTATTTTATATAGTCTATAAAAGTTTTCACATACTACAGCGACAACTATAAGAGTATAGATATAGAAGAAGCGATATAGCACGTGTCTAAGGTACTATAAACAGCCTCAGATCTTACGATCACTTCTACTTCTTATAGACAATTTAGTTCTTACGTATATAAGTTGACCTTGTCGCTCTCGTACTCTTATAATAACTACCTTTCTGAAAACTATTAGAATTACTATAATAAAAAACCGTAATACGTGAAGTAGATATTATATACAAAGGAAATTTAAAGAATACCTCCCGGTAGATAAGGCGGAGAGTATTAGAAGTTGTAATTATATAATCTATTTTATAAATAGTATTACTTTAGGTTATATAAGTAGCTTACTACTTATATACTTAAGCCTGTAGAGTACTACCTCTCTTTAACTTTACTCTTTATATACGAATGAAAACAAACAGAGATTATATTTATATATCACCTTTTATAACTATCAGGTCGTACTAATACTAAGAAAGCAAATTAGTTTATATATAGAAATTTATACTTCTATTTCTTCGCTCTTTTATTATTTATAACTAGATTCGAGAGTCTATTTTAACTTACCTACTTATAGCCTCTATATATAGAGATAATATATTTTACGTAGGCTACTAATAGCTGAATATATATAGCTATCTATTGAGATATCTAGTAGTAAGGAAAGCATAGTATACTTTACTCTAGAAGCTACTCTTAGTAAATATATAACTTACTAGGTAACTATATAAGTATATAACGTATTACAGAAGAGCTCGAGTAAGGTCTAAGACCTATGAAATTAATTAATTATAAAGACAAAATAAGAGCTTAAGTACTTAGAAACCTAATTATATAAAGAGTTTAGACTATGTTTAGTTAGTCTATTATTAAGGAGAGTACTCTAATATAACGTTGAATTAGAATAAAGAGAATAAAATAGATAAAACAAAATTTAAAAAATATAGCGTCTGTTATTTATAATTGATTTATTTATCTAAGAAACTGCTATATAGACTATATAATAAGAAATAGAAAATCAGAAACATATCTTATACTACTGTACTATATAGGATAAGAAGTGTGTAGCGCTGCCTAAGTACGCTGAACAGTCTTTATAAGAATAAGAAAACCCGTTAGCAGCGGCTCGTTTATAAAGGTGCTAAGCTTAGACATGTCTTCTAAGGCTATCTATACGAGAGAATAGATGTTTCTGCTTTCGTAGGCTAGCTTTATTATCCCTCTACTTATAAAATACACAGAATAGGTTAGTAGTACTAGGTAGATCCTATATATTACTAGCGATATAGTCTAAGTTATTAATATCGTTTAAAGTAATACTCTTTTATATCTTAGAGTACTTAAACTAGTAAGAGGTTACTTGCTTTCTACTAAGATTAATAAGTACTTAGATAAGCTATACTTATATATAAAAGGTTTAATTCTTATTAAGATAATCAATTAGCTGAAATAGTAGTTTAGCTACTACAGCTCGCTCTCTTAGCTTATATTAAATTATCGGCGGTATAAACATATCCGATACGAGGAGAATACCTCGTATCTAGCGGTTAACCTCCGTAGTATAGACAGTTTCGTAGAATTAGTCGATAGTCTTTTTAAGTAGCGTACTAGTTAATTTTATTTTAAGGCTATTTAGCTTACGTTACGCTTTATTATATTACTTATACTATAGTATATTCTTAGACTTCTTAATTATCGAATAGCCTTCTTTTTTGATTTTCGTAGTATATCTCTTACGAACTCGAATAAGCCTAATAACCTCTATATCCTTCTTAATCTTAGACTTTTATATATCGGTTAATTTGATCGGAGCCTGGTTATAGCGTTCTAAGTATCTAACAGCGTATATAAGATCGTCTCGTCGTATTATACTAAGGTAGATAGCTTAATAGTCTATATTAATAAATAAAGATATATAATACCTTTCGTAGACGTCTCTACGATTTCTTATAATTTGCCTTCGCTCTTTAGAGATAAGAGCCTCTGTAGTATTAGTATTAGTAAATATAATTACTAAGGAGCGATATAAGAGAGGAGAGGTTTATTCTTACTATTTAACTTCTTTCTAGAAGCTCGTCGTAAGTTATAAAATTCTAACCGCTTTTAATATCTACAGCTTCGACTAAGGCGGATAAAGTAGTACCGATGCTTCGAATATTAAAGCGGCTTAGTCTTAGAGATATATAGCTCTTTTTCTAGAGTCTTCTTAACATCGCGGAAGATAGGTCTTCCTGCTTATATATTATCCTACTTTAATCTAATATAGTCTATATTACTTAGAATAACTAGATCGTAGATCTATAAAAGAGATATAAACTTATTTTTAAAAGCTCTATCTATAAGAGCTAGGGCTATCGTGAAGAGAATAGGACAATAGATAAGATTCTCGCTCTCGTAGAATATAAATTTCTTCTTATTAATAGTTAGTAAAAGTATAAAGAAATTATACTATAGATTAAAAGATATAAAAGAGGTATCTATAGCTTGGTCTTTCTACTAGACCTCTTAATATACTTCAGGTTAAGGATTAGGATTACTATTAGCAGTTGTTCTTTAGTAGAAGGCGGAAAGACCTAGAACTCGATATCCTTATATAAGAGTAGCCGCTTCTCTACTAGGGCCTTTAGTTATATAGACGTGTAGCTAGTAAAGATTAGAAGAGGAGACAGTTATAGCCGTAGCCGCTTATAAGCAAAGGTCTCCCGGTCGCGTATCTAGTAACTGTTTTAAAGAATATATAAGTCTTTTATAAAGAGCTCTGTCTTGTCTTTTTCTAATTTATCGAGACCGAGAGTAGGAATCTACTATTAAGAATTTAGTATTATAAGGCTTATATTTAACTAGAATTTACTAATATTACGAATGTTATATATAACACTCTTATCTATATAGCGCTAGGCTGTTCGCTGGTATACTATACTAAGGACTAGCTAGTCTATAACTATACTCGACTTTTTCCTAATCCGGGAGTTTTCTTTCTACTATAGAAGATACGTCTTAAAGTTACTCGTATTAGCAGTTTTAAGAGCAGGGATAGGATCTCTAGATATTATCTTCTTATAAAACCTAATCTATATAATAAGTAATAATTTTAAAATTTAATTAGAGAGTAAGAACTTATAATCTCTATTTCCGTTCTACTATACGTATTATATTCTTTATACTATTATAAGGATTTAATAAAGTTAGGCTATTAGCTAGGAACTAAGCTTTTTTCTATCGATAATACTCGACTTTTATATTTGTATTTATAGTAGAATCGTAGCTAGAATCTTTATCGTAAATAGAACTAGATTTAGAGTTAGAGTTGTAATTATTAGAGGAAGCAGGTAGTCTCTTAGAGGTTTTAGCTAGTGCTTTATACTATTAAGAATCTTCGTTACTAGGCGAGCCTAGCGGAGGAGTCTCTAGCTAACTATAACTTAGAGCTTGTCGCTAAGCGTGTCGTCGAGGAAACTGTGCTATTTATTATAATATAAGTTAATTAAGATTACTAGCGCTTTCAGAGGATTAGCGTAGTAGGTATATATATAGCGACGTATAAGGTGCTAGGAATACTTCTTACTATCGAATAAGAAGCGGTTAGTAATTAATTAAAAATAGAGAGGAAATATAGTAAGAGGAGTAAAGAGAAAAGAGAAAGTAAGAGGCTAGTAATAGCGTAGTTATTATTTAAATATATTTTCTAAAGAAGTAAGATAGAGAAACTTTTAGTCTTTTAGTATAAAGAGCTCTTAATTTTTGAATAGTAGTAACGAATGTTTCAAACTTTTATAGATTATAAGAATAAAGTTCAGTGTAAACTATAGCTCTAAAAGCAGCGTGACGCTAGAGTCCTGAATCTTAAGAGTTAGAAGACGAAGCGAGTAGAAAGAGTACGTAAAACAGCGGTTATACTACCTCTAAAACGGGGAACAGATCACTGATATATTACTAATAGTAATAGCTAATAAAGAGACTATTAATCTACTTACTAAGGTCGGTAAAGACTTAGCGCTGTCTTAGCTTATCTAGGTACTTTACTAGAATTAAGTACTAGAGATCCAGGTTTCTTCTTATAAACATAGAGTAGAAGTCTTCTATAAGATCCCGCCGCGGCTCTAGGCTAAGGAAGACTACTACACCGTCTATATTACTTATATTATCTAAGTAGTAGCTAATAAGAGTCTTTAAGTTCCTATATATAGTAAACTTTATAACCTGCTCTAATAAATAGCCGCCGTCTATTACTAATTAGCTTACTATACTATAAGCTTATTCGAAGTAAGTACTCTTACTATCTACCTTAATAAGCGCTTCGCGATAGATAGTATAAAGTACTATCTCTCTTATAAAACCAGCTCTTTTTACCTAGTCTAAATACTAGTAGCTCTACATAGTCTCGTTTTTACTCTTCTTAGTTAGTCTATCTATAGAAAACTCTAGAAAGACTAGATCGTCTAATACCTCGTCTATCTAATCTATAATCTAGTACTTTCTACTTAGCAGCGGTCTATTAGCGAGGACATTCTTAATAGTACTATAGTCTCTAAACACGCTAGCCGAGATATAGATAGTAAGGAGAAATAAGAGGCCGTTAGTAGAAAGAGAAGGCACGAGCTCTAACCTCTTATATAATAGATATTTTAGTTTATAAATAAGCTATTAGTAACCTACCTAAGCTTTAGAATAAGACTTAAGACTTACTTTTTCAAGGTATCTTATATTTCTTTAGTAAATTCTTTTTTAAAACCTATTTTAATCTCTAGCTCTCTATCTTTCTAGATAACTATATAAACGAGATTCTATTATTATTAATAGTTATTAGTATAAAACACCGAGGTTTTATTTCTATCTTAAACTTAGTATCTTATCTTATAATTCGTCTTATATATTTCCTATAACCTTGTAGAAGTATAGTAATATATCTTTAACAGAGTACTCGAATTTATATAGAACTCTTCGTAGACGTAGTTATAATAGTTATACTACTATAAGAGCTTCTCTATATCGACGTAGTTCTCTATTATTAGGAATATAAGTGTCTTTTCCTCTATTAATAGAGGAATTATATATCTAAGTATATCTTTAATATACTTTCTCTCTTATTAGTAAACGTATATATATTAATACTTTAGAGTAGGCTTGTCTATAGACGCTACTTATAGAAGCTACTAAGTTATAGACTTCTAAAGAAATAGCGAAGTTTATCTTATACTACTATATCGATATAAGTTTTTATATCTTATTTTATACTATTTTAATAGTTACTCTTTTCGTCTTTTTATCTAGTCTACTAGAGGTTAAGCGTCTAATAGCTTTAGTAATATACTTTATATCTTCTATATTATATAAGTCTAATCCTAGATATTTCTATTTATATCTAAGATATATTAGTAATTACTATTCTAGACTTAACTTTGTAATATTAGTAACGTACGCTTTCTAAAAATTCTATATCGTATTATACTATAGTTAGCTGGTTTTTTTATTAAGTTTTCTATAAATAGGATTACTATCGATTCTAGACCTGTTCTTAGAGAGTCTATCTCTTAGAGCTGTCTCTATCTGCTTATCTGGATTTAGTCTTCTCTAATATCCTTTCGCTCGCTTAATACTTATAGCGTGTAATCGCGGATGTAGATAGTTTTAGTTAAGAAATAGAAAGGATTAGAGATAGAGCGAGAAGAGGATAAGAAGGAAGTGAGAAATTAGAAAGAAGAATAGATAAGAAGATAAGTAGAAAGATACGTGAAAAGTTAAGAGAGAATATAATAGAGAAAACATATAAGAAGTAAGACGTAAGAAAATGTTCTTATATATAAGTATTTTATATAAAGACGAGTAGACAGGGATAACTGTCTAGGAATAAGTTCTAGCTAATACAGGTTATAAAGGTATAGTAGAAATAGATTTAGAATCTCTAGCTAAGAAAGAGAGCCTTTTTAGGCCTCTTATTAAAAGTTGACGATGTCTAGTAAGATAGGTAATCAGACCTGAGCAGATATAAGCCGAAGCTAAGCCGGGCCTGAGCTAACCTAAGCAAAGGCGGCGCGAGATCACGTGAACTCGATGGTTAGGAGATGTCGAGATTCTAGTTAAACTAGAGGCTATAGGAGTAAATTCCATAGGAGTAAAAGCGTAGCTATGATATATTACGGGTTGTAAAGAGTAAAAAAGTTAAATAAGATGCCCGTCATACGTCCGTTTGTAGTCACGTGACACTTCCGTTTGATATTGAAGTTGAAGGTGAATAGTACAGTAGATATTTATGTCTAAGTTTTCTAGCCTTCTCTTTCAACAACAATAACAGCAGCAACAACAGAACGTAAGCCTCCCTTTTTAAACCCCTACCTATATGAAAAAACCTTATAGGCTGTAAACTAACTACTGCGGACCGTAGAATGGAGAATACATCAACCGCCGCCGCCGCCGCTACCACCGCCCGCGCTGCTACTACTGCTATAGCTTATGCAGCTTCTCTGCCGTTCCCTGCCCTGCCCGCCCTCCCTCCCCGGCCTTCACAGGCTATAATATCTCTTGCAGGAAGGGTTGCGGTCCGTTCTGCTGTCTTACGGCCCGGCCGCACAATCAACACCGCCCGGCCTACCAACTTAGAGGCTTTACTTAGTTAGTTGATCGGCTAACTAAACGTCCCTGAGTGTACATACTGTACGGGTGGGTCTAGACCGTAGAGTGCGTGTGTGTCGGTACCTGGCTTCTTTGGAAGTAGTTGTACGAACTGCTATTACGGCAGCGAGGGACGGGGCGGGGATTCCTTGATGAGGTTACGCGTTACGGCTCGTAAGCTTACCACGGATCAAGTCCGCCTCGGTCGTCGTGACGTAGAGATTAGGGACTATGGACTGGGTGTTAACAGGCGGTAAACGGTTCGTATTAGGCGCTGCTATGTCTGTAGCATCATCGACGGGATCTATAGGGTGGGTCGTCGGATCGATAATAGTAGGAAACGCGTCCGACATATCTCTATCGTCTAGGAGCGACTCGATGCGGGCGTACGAGAGGGTGATATAACGGTAGTCGGGATAGTGTGCTTAGAGGTAATAGAGCTATGTTAAGACGTAACGTTTACGGACCTGAAAATCTGCCTTGAACTGGCGTTGATATCTAGACGGGTAAGTACGGTCTGTACTAGTATACGAGTAGAGACTTACCTAGGATTCTAGCCCGTATCTAGTAGGCGGACGAGTATAATATCTAGATCCGCGGGGAGATTTAGGAGGATAGTAACCGTCTTAACTGTATTCTATATAAAGCTAACATAGTAACTCGAATAGTGATACTAGTGCCTACGATACTAAAAGAGGACTATCTAGACGTAGGAATAGGCGATAATTATCTCTTCTACTTAAGTAAGCTCTAGTAAGGTATCTGTTATAGGTCCGAGGTCTATCTCGTTGTCTATAGACATAAGATATAGTCTATAATCTTTAGAATCTTATAAGTAACACTTATAGTATATAGTATCCTTTAAAGCTATTATAAACCACTGTTCGCGGTAGCGGCTATAACTCTCTATCTAGATAGTCTATATAGAATCGTTAAAGTCTTGAATTAGCTGCTACTAGTCTATAGGAGGAAGCCTGGTTCGCGGAGAGAGAGAGGGGGTTATAGAGAGAGAGTAGGTTCGGAGGTCGATTCGCAGACGATATAGATCTGCGGTAGACGGGAAGGCGGCCGTGGAAGAGCCTGTATCGATTAGTACTATATAGAAGGAAGAGAAGAGGAAATACAGGTATCGGCGCGTTAATTCGCGGGCGTTGAGCTAGCTGTTATAGACTAGCTATAGTTATAGTATAGCGTTTTCGTAGTTTATTATAGTATATAATATACGATAAGTAGACCTGCGAATAGACATCTACGTCTATATTCTTAAAGAAAGAGGGAAGAGAGAGCTTCTATATATACGTTAAGTAGTATTTAGTAGCTATAGTATAGAAGGAAGATAGACTAGAACGAATATAGTGAAATCTAAGTAAGGTTATAGGAGAAAAGAGCCTTACTAACTACGAAGGACACTTTCGAATAACTAAGCGATATATATTAGGTGATCTAATATTTTTCGATTACGTGATTTAAAAGGCAGGCTTCGACTCGTAGGTAGAGAGGTTAGAACCTAAAAAAAAGCTACGCTTTTAACTAGAGACTGCGGAAGTAAATACTATAGAAGTAAAAGCGTAGCTATAATACGTTATATATTATAAAGAGTGAAAAAGTTAAATAAGATATCTATTATACGTCTATTTATAGTTACGTAATACATTTGTTTAATATTAAAGGTGAATAGTATAGTAGATATTTATATTAAAGTCTTCTAACCTTCTCTTCTCTTCTCTTTTAATAATAATAATAATAGTAATAATAGTATATAAGCCTTCTTTAAAACCTAAACTATATAAAAAGGCGTTATAGGCTATAAACTAACAATTATAGACTATAGAATAGAGAATATATATACTACCGCCGCTGCTGCCGCTACTACTGCCTACGCTGCTACTACTGCTACTACTTATATAGCTTCTCTATCGTTCTCTGCTCTGCCCGCTCTCTCTTACCGGCCTTTATAGACTATAATCTCTCTTATAAGGCTGGTTACGGTCCGTTCTACTACCTTATAGCCCGGCTGTATAATATCTACTGCCCGGCCTACTAATCTAGAGGCTTTACTTAGTTAATTAACCGGATAAGTAAACACCCCCGGGTATATATACTATACGAGTAGGTCTAGAGCATAGAGTACGTATATGTCGGTGCCTGGCTTCTTTAGGCAAAGCTATGCTAACTGCTATTACAGCAGTGAAGGACGCCGCTGCTCCCTTTATAAGTAAACTCTTCTACCTATTATAGACCGTAGCTAACTATTACAGATAGGACCAGCTAACATCGCGTCCGTTGCTCGTATTACTGCTGCTGCCGCTGCTGCTATAGCTGCTCCTGCTCCCGCCGCCGTAGCCTAAGTCGCTTCTTATAACTCTCTCCGCCGCTCTAGTACTGGTTCTAGTACAGGTTCTAGTACTGTCCGCTCTAGTACTACCTATAAGTTATATTTATAGCTTATGAAAAGATCTTACTAACGTAAAATAGCGCGGCGCACCGGCCGTGTCTATAAGGCGCCTCTCTTAGCCTCTTAGAGAGCACGTCGTTTCGCGGAGCTCTATAGAGAGTTAGCGGCTCTTTACAAAGAGGAGGCGAGGGTACTAGAGGATAAGGAAGAGGAAGAAGGAGAGGAAGAGGAAGAAGGAGAGGAAGAGGAAGAGGGAGAGGAAGAGGAGGAGGAGGAAGAGGAGGAGAAAGGAGAGGAGGAGAAGGAAGAGAGAGAAGAGAAGAGAGAGAATAGCTAGTCTACTATAGAGTTGTAAATCCTTTTTAAGGTCCGTTTACAGATGTAATAATAGTTAGTAATAGGTTTTTTAGTCTATAAATCCTATCTAAGGTCCTATTTATAGGTATAATAAAAGAATACTATAAGATTTAAGTAAGTATAAATATAAACTTATAGTAACAAATAATAAAACAATACTTATAGACAAAGATAGAGACGTATATAGCTTATAAATACTTAAAGTAGTCTATTATATAATCTAGGCAGTTCTAGTAATATAATCTAGCTCTTAATTATTAGACGTAATTAAGTTTATATCTTTAAAGTAGTTAAAATTAAACAGGGATTTAAATAAGAGGCTTATAAGTATTTTTACTTATAAAACAGCTATGTATAATAATCTTAAGTAGTGCTCTCTCTGATTTAAGTTTATTATAGCTTATAGTAGAGTTAAGCCTTAACTTTTATAGACTATAATCGTATATCTAAGCTATAATAGGAACTACGTCTATAAATAAACTATATCTTTATAGTTAAACTACCGTGTTTAAGAGAAGACTAGTATAGTACTTATAAAGCAACTAGGAAAGCTAGGACCTATATAGCTATCGAACTGTATTAAGATTATAGACAGCAGCTAGTATATTTACTATTTATAATCCTATAATACGTCTTTAATTATACTTATTAATCTGTTTATAAGTCTAATCTTAGTCTAAAAGTTAGTTATAAGTATAATATAGGTACTAATACCGACGTAGATCTCCGTAGATAAGTTATCTACTTCTTCTTCGGTTATAGTAGACGTACTACGGCCTTTATACTCAGCTATAAGCTTCTTTATAAGTTGATTTATAGCTGCGAGACGGTTATAGTTTATCTCTCGTACTTCTGCCGTTGTATAGTAGAGCTATAACGTATTATTAAATCTATAAACCTCGTTTAGAGAGAGCTAATTAGCTATATAGGTATAAAGTAGTTCCTAGCTAGCTTATAAGAGGGTTGCGGTCTATAACTAACTTAGCGTAGCTCGAAAACGGACTACGATATTATCTTCTCCTTATTACTATATTATATCTACTAAACGGACCGTTTAATCGAACGCCTAGTATAAGTACGATCTTCTAATTACGTTAATATATTATAGCTATAAAGAGTATAATAGGTGTTTACTAACGAGTAGTAGCTAGTAAAAGTTCTTATAAAGTAAGATACTTACTCTACTAAACAGCTGATTATTATATAGATAGATCGCTTATAGACGAGTATTAATTAAAGAGAGTATCTTTAGATCGATTATAGACTTCTTATTAATAATAAGAAACCGATAGGCAGCGAAGAGAGCTTATAAGGCTTAGAAGGTCCTAGTCGATAAGTCGGCCGTTTTCTCTTTTATAAGTAGTTATAATAGGCTATAGAGTATCTTCCTAGTGAAATTAAAAGCTGTAATACCTATAGAAGCGGCCTATAAGACTGGATTTAGAAGTCTAGCGTCTATAGCAAGTTCTTATAAGTAGGTATAAGCTTTTAAAAGAGTAAACGTCTTACTTAAACTAGCTATACCGTCGACGTTTAGTAGTAACAGAGAGGGGAACGGTCTATAACAGCTTAACTCAGCTATATAGTAGTTAACTACTATATTATATAGCTTCCTCTACTCGTAGTTTAGTAGTAATAGACACGAATCGACTATTATAGCTTATGTAATTAAGTAATCGGCTTTTATTTAATTCTATACTTTTAGTATAATAATCTAACAGCTACTATAAATAGACTAGTTATACGAACGGTTGATCTTATAAGCGCCTAACGTATTTAATAGGTCTATAAAGTCTAGTTCGTAGCTTAGCCGCCGGCGAGTAAACGCTTTAAAGTCTATAAGAGGTTACTCTATTCTATCCGTGTCTCGTTCTTCTTCCTCGCTCGCCTCGTCGCTCTCGTCGTCGCCCTCTTATAGCGGATCTATATAGAAGTCTAACAGGTAGTTATAAGACGTACGACAGATATGAAACGCGCCTATAAACGACTCGTACTCGATTCCGTCGACCGTAAGTAAGTCCTTGTATACGATAAACAAGTAGTAGAGTATAAGCTTTACCTAGCAGTTGTAATAGCTCGCTATTAAGAATAAGAGTTGCTAAGGTTGTATATATACTAGATAGGATACGGTTTAGAGTATAGGAATGCTAAGGGTTACGTAGAATATAAGGATTATATATTCGAGTATCGGAATGTCTAGTTTAGACCTCCGAGTCTATTATTATTATCTGAACCCTTTTGTATATAGATGCTCTTACTCTTAGTATCGGGAAAGGTTAATTTGATCTTTTCCTTTATGTTTAGAGCTTAGTATCTAAGTATATTATTCTACGGAACGTACTTCTATATACCTCTTTTATAGTATTATCTGTTTTATACTATTATATTAAAAGATTAAATTCTTCTCGCCGAGGACGGCCTGTTATAATATCTTACTAAGCGTGTTAACGTCCTATATCGAATTTGATTCGGCTTAGATTCGGATCAGTATAATAACAACCTTAAATTACTAGTTTATAAATAGCTAGTAATATTAGAGTTTAATATCTATTAGTTAGCTAGTAAAAAGCGTATCCTCTGATATGTTAAGGAAGTAGAAGACGCTAAGGATTCCTAAGACTTTAAATAACCCTCTTTATATAGGGATTACTATATAAGGTTCGGAAAGTTGATATTAAGTTACTTAGAAGACTTCTGAATCTACCTCTAACCTCTCTCTCTTAATAATATCGAGTATATTAAACTAAGGAGCGACCTCAGGTCTCTTCTAAGCTCTGCTAGAGAGTATTAAGTAACCTACTAGGGAAACCAGTAGGCCTCTCTCTAAATATATACTAAATCGTACTTATATATCTAAACCTAAAAAGTTAAGAAATAACAAAGGTAAGAGCCTAGCCTGAAACCTTAGAGACCTACGAGACTTTTCTAATATAGATAAGATATAGGGTATAGTATAAGGATTAGAAGAAGAACTTTGAAATAATAACTATCGGTTTAGATAGTTAGAATCTATTATAAAAGAACTCTAAGAATAAACTAGAGTCTCTTAACCTTCTTAACCTGAAACCGACTATAACTCTCCTTCTATTCTAAGTACTATACTAGACCCTTTTTACTTAAGAAGCGAACCTGTCTCTAATGCTTTCTCTTAATAGTAGACTACTCTATATAACCTCGAATATAGTCTAAATACTCTCTAACCTATTAAAAGTAAAAGTATAGAAAAAATTAAACTTTTGAACGACGGTATATTACTAATATACTAATAATAGAAGATATTAGTATATAATAGACTTCTAGTAAATACTGATTATTATAATATAAGCTTAACTTGAAAAGCTCTTATCTAGGGAATAACTACTAGAATTGCTAGGAACTATCTTAAGCTCTAATACTAGTCTAAGTCGATTTATATTACTTTCTACGATTATTAAGATATAATTAAACTTTTAGATTTATATTTCTTAATCGGATATAAGATAGAGGATATATAGAACGCTTTCTAGGCCTTGTAGATAGGTGGAAAAGATTATACTAGAGAAACGTTTACTAACTTTAGAAGTCGCTTTTCAAGTATAGCTATACTTAGAGAGATACTAGAGTTAGAACGATTCTTCTATATATAGGAGAAAATTATACTATAGCTACGAAACTCGGCTGCTGTACTTAAGAGACGTTGGAATTATAACTTTGTTAAAATAGTAGTAGATCTCCTAGCTCTAGATAAGAAACGACGCTGAAACGCTAAGTTATATATAGCTAATACGACTAAGCTAGTTAGTATAAATACTTCGGTTAAAAAGACTACTTTTTAATCCTTATCTAGTTTAATACCGAAACCCTTACTACCTATAAGTAGATCTTTCCCTACTGTTTAAACTACTTTAAGGATATTTAAAACCACCTCTACTAGTAAACGTTAAAAGACTCTAGACCGAGTCCTAGCCGGTACAACGTGCTACTACTGTAGTAAGCCTAGGTACTATAAAACCGACTACTCTTAGCTACCTAGTATTAAAGAAATAGTCTAAGAAGCGGACAAAGATGACTTACAAGTCCTTATAAAGTACCTCGATTCTAACCTGAATTAGAGAGAAAACGAGGTAGCCTAGGTAAAGACTCCTTCCTAGGCCTATGTAAATATAATCTATCGAATCTCGACCTTTCTAGACTTATAGGAGGAAACTAATTCCTTATAAATATAATACTTAGTATATATAGATACGGTGTTAAAACTCGAGCTTTGATAGATATAGAAGTAAATAGATTCCTATTCTTAAATCGACCTCTAGCTCTATAGCTATCCTAATCGTTAGGTATATAGATTCGAAAACTACCCTACTTAGTGCTTATTCGTAGATATAATAGTAGTATTAAGAGTAAAGTAATATAGTTTATACGACTATATCTGAACCTAGATCGACGTTGTATCTGAAACTACCTCTTTGTCGTTCTAGACCTTAGATAATAAGACCTAATTATCGAAAACAAATAGTTAAAATATTTTAATATTCTCCTTAACCCTGTTAGGAATTAACTTATTTAGCTAGCTAAAACCTTACTAACTTCTTACTTTAGAAAGAAAATCTTACTTTCTCTAACTTCTAGCTAGAACTAGAAGTCTTATTTAAATAACATAGTCGGATGTGAACTGAAGAGATCACGCCCTCTATTAAGATAAAAAGCAAAGGAATAGTAAGCTCTTAGCTAAGTTATTACTATTATCTACGATATTAACTCCTAACATCTGTCTCTTCGACTCTGCTCTAAATACTCTCCGACCTGCTAGTATAGCTTAGATAGATCGGACCCTATACTCTTTTATTAGTGAAATAAGTATAAATACTTTATATTTTGATATAAAGCGACCTAATACTAAGTTCTTTATAATAAGCATCTACGAATTAGATTAGATCATCGACGAAAGATTAGCTCTACTCTTAGATAACGCTAAGACTACGGACCTAATATAGTCCCGACTCTCTCTATGTTACTCGTTGTTTTAGGATATGTTCTTAAAAGCAGCCTCGGATAAACTTCTCTCTTACTATGTATACGACTATAAAATCACCTTAAATAAACCTCTTCCTACCTCCTACTCCCCTTTATATCGACAGTTAACTGTAGAGCTATAAGCGATAAAAGAGTATCTTATAGATAATTTAAATAAAGGATTTATTATTAATAGTAATAGCTCTTTTGCCTTACTAGTACTCTTTGTTAAAAAGCCTAATAGTAATAAGCTATAGTTCTATATCGATTACTAGAAACTGAATACTCTTACTTAAAACGACCTCTACCTAATCCCTTATATCGACGAACTTATTTTAAGACTAAGGAAAGCTAAGATCTTTACTAAGTTGGATATATAATAAGCTTTCTACTGTATCTAAATAGATCCTAACTTAGAAGAGATAACTACGTTTAGAACTAGGTATAGAATATATAAATATAAGGTCCTTTCTTTTAGACTCTATAACAGACCTGCTACCTCCTAACGTTATATAAACGACGTCTTAATCGACTACCTAGATAACTTCTATATTACTTACTTAGATAATATACTAATCTATTTAGATAATATTAAAGATTATAAGAAGTAAGTAAAGATAGTTCTAAATCGGCTCTAAGAAGTAGGACTTTAAGTAGATATTAAAAAGAGCGAATTTAGTATTACCTAAGTTAAATATCTCGGTTATATATTAACTATAAAAGGACTCGAAGTAGACTCTAATAAAGTGGAACCTCTATGAAACTAGGTCTAACCTAGTACTATAATAGGTGTAAAGTCTTATCTAGGTTTTTATAGATTTTATAGATAATTTATTAAGAACTTCGACAAAATTATAAAACCCCTAACTACTATAACGCGGCCTTCGGAGCCGTTTTAGTAGACATCTAAATACAAAGAAGTATTCAAAGAATTATAGACCTAGCTACTCTTAGTTTAAGCCTTATACTACTTCGACCCTGAACGTTCTACAAAGCTAGAGATAGACTCTTCTAATAAAGTAATAGTAGGTATATTCTCTTAATAATATAGTAATTATTAGTATTTTATAGGTTTCTATTCCCACGTCTTAGTCGGATATAAAACGAACTAGGAAATCTACGACAAGGAACTGTTTATAATTATAGAAGCGTTTAGAAAATAGCGACCCGAGCTTATGTCGTATTAGAACTATATCAACGTCTTCTTAGACTATAGATCCTTAGAATACTTTATAACAACGAAGCTGCTTACTTCTAAGCAAGTATAATAGATAGAATTCCTCTTCGACTTTAATTTCTAGATCTGATTTACGTCTAAAAAGAACAATTAAAAGGCGGATATACTAACTAGATAGGAGTAAGACATTAGAATATAAGATTAAGTTAAGTTAGACAGCTACTTACGTACCTTTCTTAGACCTATTAGGCTTAACCTCTAAATCAACGCTAATCTTACTTAGACCTTTTAAGCGATATCTCTTTCTATAATTAAGTTAGATATTATCTCTAAGTCTAGATTAGATCTAATTTAGAAGCTAAGGACAGCTAATACGTAATTATTTAAGAAGAAACGTAAAGAACTTAAGAATAGTTATACTATCTCGTCTAATAATTTACTTCTATTCAAAGGACGGCTTTATATTAAAAGGAATACTAAACTCTATACGAATCTAATCTAAGAAGCCTATAACTAAGTATCTAGTACTTACCTAAGTACTTAAAAAACATACTAGTTACTAGTATCCGCCTACTACTAGGTCGGCATAGGTTTAGACTATAAGCTATACGTAGCTAACTGCTAAGCTTATAGATACTCTTATCCTTAATAGACTAAATAATAAGAATTCCTCTACCTACTACTAGTACTAGATTATCTAATATAGTATATATATATAGACTTTAAGTTATTTCTAAAGAATAAGCATAGATATAATACTATACTAGTATTTATTAACCGCCTTAGAAAGGATTCGGTGTCTATTCCCTACTACTCTACTATCGATATTAGAGGATTAGCTTAGCTTTTTATATAATAGATCTATTGTTTTAGTTACTACTTTAAATCGATCACGTCTAATAGAGGATCTTAATTCGTCTTAGCTTCTTAGATAGAATTCTATTATATTATTAGTATTAAGCTTAAGCTCTCTATAGCTTACTATAAATAAATAGATAGTTAGATAGAGATTATAAACTGATATATTAATTAGAGGCTAAGGCCTTTTATAACCTACTATTAGAATAACTAGAGCGAGTTAATCCCTCTTATAGATAGAGTATAAATAACTCTTCTATACTCGTCTATTAGTATAACCTCTTATTAGCTTAAGTTTAGGCTGAATTTGCGAACCTCGTAGGATTAGAATACTTCTAAGACCTCTATTCTCTAGGAACGACTAAATTACGATAAGGCAGTTAAGATAGCTATATATATATACTCTGCCTAGAACGTAGCTAAAGACAACATAAGTAAAGCTTAGTAGAGAATGTAAGATAGTACGAATTAGTACTAAAGAGCTATCGACTAAGACGTTAGTAATAGAGTTTACTTATTAACTAAGAATCTTACGATAAATCGACCTAGCTAAAAGCTAGCCGAATAGTGGACTAGACTCTTTAAAATACTAGAACGTATAAGACACTCTTATAGACTAAAACTCTTAGAAGGATTATTAATCTATAATGTTTTTACTACGAATATACTATCTAAAGATCTAAATACCCCTCTACCTAGATAAGAAGCCCTAGAGCTACTCTTAGAAATCATTTAGAGTGTATAAGAATAGGAAGTTTAAGAAATTCTCAGTAGTAGACTTTTTAGAAGATAACTATAATACTAGGTTAGATAGGTTAGTTATAATATAGACTCTACCTAGTATCCTACTAACAATTTTTAAGGTTTACTATACCTTCTAAGGGACTTCTATACTAAATGTCTAGACGAACTAGGACCGCTCTAACTCCTCTTTAAATAGATCTAAGTATAGGAGGTAGATAAGAACTAACAACCGAGTTACTACTAAAAACAAACCTCGATACTACCCCAGCTATAATACGAAGCCTCGGAGACGAGTCTTTTTCAAGAGAGAGGGATATAATAGCCTACTATTAAGAATAAGAGTTGCTAAGGTTATATATATACTAGATAGAATACGGTTTAGAGTATAGAAATACTAAGGGTTACGTAGAATATAAGGATTACGTATTCGAGTATTAGAATATCCGGTTCAGACCTCCGAGTCTATTATTATTATCTAAACCCTTTTATATATAGATACTCTTACTCTTAGTATTAGGAAAGGTTAATTTGATCTTTTCCTTCGTATTTAGAGCCTAGTATCTAAGTATATTATTCTATAGAACGTACTTCTATATATCTCTTTTATAGTATTGTCTGTTTCGTGCTATTATAGTAGTAGTCCGTATAAGACGGAGCGGTAGGATCGCTTAGGTACCGTAGGTAGTAGTTGATTACCCGCGGCTAGGCTCGCAGGCGCGGCCTCTACTATGCCTAGTCCCACGTCTATAACCACTTGTATAGAGAGAGAGTTAAGAGAGCTCGACTACCGAGGGCGTCTATAAGGCGGTTATAGTACCTCTATAAGACAGAACAGCCAGCTGTTACGCTTCTTAACTCTAGGATAATAAGCTCTTACTACTTCTTTAGCAGACGGCAGTCGAGGCTTACGAGCATCTGTGAAGAATCTTAGACCGGAACCTAGAGGAGGATATAGTACACTTCTTAGGCCGACTTATCACGCTCTCTAATAAGCTTATTTAAGATCTTAGATACGAACGAGAGCAAGAGTATACAGTCGTTTACGTATAGTAATACTTACGCTTAAAGTTCTACGTATAATATAGACGACTTTTCAAGCTTTAAAACGTACTTCCCGATATATAACAAGACTACGTAGAGACTTATTAGTAGTTAGATATCTATATTCGTAAGCTAGCCTTAGATATATTAGCTATAACGTAATCTATCACCGAGCTGCGTATATTACCGAGCTACGTACTTTTACTGAATTTACTACTCTACTACTTTAATACACGTTTTCTTCTTCTATAATATAAGTCTAAACTTAAGAAGTACGAATTATATTAGCTATTAAAGCTATTCGAACATCTAAACGAAAATTAAGCTATAGAAACGCTATAAAAATCTATAAAGTTCCTAAATCTACTCTTCGTCTTAGAATAAACAGCTGACCTTCTTATAGCGATACTAAATCTAATTATTTAAAGCTGACGAAATTAGAGAAGGAAACAATTATTTAATATATATTCGATCAAGATTCTAGAGAGGTTTCGCCTCGGCTAGTTAATATAGAAGATATAGCGAATTACTTCCTCGAGACGCGCGGAGTAAAACGCGTCGGAAAGCGCTAGGTAGAACGATTCGTAGTTTAACGACTAGAGCTAAAGACGCGTTTTAATCGCGTTTACGACTTTTAAAGAGCCTTATACGAAGATCCTAAGTTAATTAGCGCGTGGTTTTAACTAGTAGAGAATATATAGGCGAAATATAGTATAGTAGATAGCGATTTCTATAACTTCGACGAGACTAGCTTTATAATAGGTTAAATCTATCCTAGAATAGTTGTTACTCGTACTAATCAACGTGGTAAGAGTAAGGCAGTTCAACTAGGTAATCGAGAATAGGCGATAGTAAGGTATAGAGCGTTTAGCTTATAAATTAACTCTTGTTAATACCGAGCTACGTATACTTCGAGCAGTAAATAAGACACTTTCTAAGCGTCGTAGAGCTAAAAAGAATCGTATCCGTTAAGGAGATATACTTACTATAGAGGATATATATAATATTATAGCTTAAGACGAAGTAAATAAGCAGATACGACGTAATAAGCGCTTTAGAAGAGTAAATCGTAAGAAAGAGATTTCGACTATATAACGTTATAGTACTTATAGAAAGACTAGTTATAATATACGAACTTGTTAAGAACTTATAGATATATCTAGCTTATTAGAATCCGAAGAGTAATAAGTTTTATCTATTATTATAGTTGATTTATTATATTTTAAAGTAGTAGAAGTCGGTAATATACGCAGCTCGGTAATAGATCACGTTATACTCTTTATAGACGTTATATACAAACCTATAGTAATTACAGAAGCGTACTAATTATATAACTAGTTGTTATAAGCCGGCGAGAACAGCTACGCCTTCGGATTAATAGTATAGGTAATCGTCGTACCTACGAAGAGAGGCTGTAGAAAGAAGAACTAGCAACTCGACTACTTCGTCTCTTTATTCGTCTATAGACAGTAGCTCGTAGTATAATAGGAGTGCTTCTAGAGCCGGTTTACTAAGGCTGTAAATTAATCAGAAGTATTTATAACGTCTGTAGAGTTAAGCGATACTAGATTACAGAGGTCTAGGAGCTATAACAGGTCCGGATTCTAAGCTATAATTAGTTCGCTCTAATACTATACAAAGGCTTCGTAGGTTATATCTGACTCTTAATTAAGAGAGAGCGTGGATAGGATCTACAGTAGGTAGTAGAGGTAGCCTAATCTACGCGCCTACTACTTAAAACAGTCTTAATAATCTATAAACTTTAGAAGCGGCTATAACACCGTCTATACAAACGTCTGGAAACGGATCTAGAGGTAGTAGGCCACGATATATAGGTTGTCTTAAATCCCTTTCTAGATAAACTAGTAATAGACTATATCTATTACACCGGTTACGCCTTCCTAACCTATAAGATAGCGGTAGAGATCGTGCTACTGTATATCTGCTACGCTGAAGGTGACAAAAACTAGGGACGTCTCTTATAAGAGGAAACGGGCCTAGGCGGTTAAGCTAATACTCTTATTACGCTAAAACGGGCGAGTACTTGTTAAATCGGACTCTTAACAGACGATCTGATCGACGAGCTACGTATCGCTCTACAACGCGGCCGTAAGCTCTTCGCAGGTGAGATCTTTTAAGCCAGACGCTTTAGACACGTAGAAACGGGCCGCGCTCGCTACCTTCCGCCACATCAGGATGTTAAAAGCTAAGAACCGCTACCGTAGATAGCGTCCGAAACAGCCGTCGTAATAGCAGAGGAGGTGACGGGCGTAGTCGCTAAGGGATACGGACCGTACACGGGGGCTGTTGAAGTCTACGCAGCTCGTAGAATAGAGCGTAGGGAAGGCTATTATAAAGATCCGCTCGTTCTCTAACGTCTCGTCTAATAGCGTTATATAGATAGACAGAGCAGAGATTCCTTAAGGTTACACGTTATAGCCTATAAGCTTACTACGGATCAAGTCCGCCTCGGTCGTTGTAATATAGAGATTAGAGACTATAGACTAGGTATTAACAGGCGGTAAACGGTCTGTATTAGACGCTGCTCTATCTGTAGTATTATCGACGAGATCTGTAGAGTAGGTCGTTGAATCGATAATCGTAGGAAATACGTCTGATATATCTCTATCGTCTAGGAGCGACTAGATATAGGCGTATAAGAGAGTGATATAACAGTAGTCGGGATAGTATACTTAGAGGTAATAGAGCTATGTTAAGACGTAACGTTTATAGACCTGAAAATCTGTCTTAAACTAGTGTTAATATCTATATAGGTTAATATAGTCTATAAGAGCACTTTAAGTAGAGATATACTTAAGATTCTAGGCTGTATCTAGTAGGCGGATAAGAATAATATCTAGATCTATAGAGAGGTTAGGGAGTACTGTTATAGTCTTAACTATATTCTATATAAAACTTATATAGTAACTTAAATAGTAATACTAGTACTTACAGTACTGAAAGAGAACTATCTAGACATAGAAACAGGCGATAATTATCTCTTCTACTTAAGTAAGCTCTAGTAAGGTATCTAGAACAGGTCTAGGGTCTATCTTATTATCTATAGATATAAGATATAGTCTATAATCTTTAGAATCTTATAAGTAACACTTATAGTATATTATATTCTTAAGAGCTATTATAAACCACTGTTCGCGGTAGTGGGTGTAATCTTCTATTTATATAGCCTATATTAAGCTATTAAAGCTTTAAATCCGCTGCTACTAGTCTATAGAGAGGAAGCCTGGTTCGCCGAGGGGGAGAGGAGGTTGTAGAGAGAGAGCAAGTTCGAGGGTCGATTCGTAGACGACACGGATCTGCGGGGGACGAGAAGGCGGCCGTAGAAGGGCCTATATCAATGAGTATAGTATAGAAGGAAGAGGAGAAGATATACAGGTATCGGCGCGTCTCTTTGTAGGCGTTAAGCTAGCCGTTGTAGACTAACTATAGCTATAGTACAGCGTTTTCGTAGTTTATAACAGCACGTAATATATATTAAGTAGACCCGCGAATTAATATCTACGTCTATATCGTTTAAGAAAGACGTAAGAGAGAGCTTTTTTATATATATCGAGTAGTATTTAGTAGCTATCGTATAAGAGGAAGGTAAACTTAAATAAAGATAGCTAAAACTAAGTAAGGTAGGAAGAGAAAAGAGTTCTATAAGATCTAAGTAATAACATTGATCGATGACTAAGCGGCATCAGGTGATCGAGCCAATTTCGATCACGTGATTCAAAAGGCAGGCTTCGACTCGCGGGTAGAGGGGTCGGAACCTAAAAAAAAGCTACGCTTTTAATAACAGCTGTTATTTATAACGTAGTTTATTAGCGAGTATATCTATTATATTACCGAGTTAATTACTAAAAATATATATATAAAAAACGTTTATATAACTCTAGTAAAAATCTATAATTCTTAATAAAAATTAATAAAATTAAAAACCTTAATATAGTTTATTATTAAGTCGGATATATTATCGAGTCGGATACTTTTTTTATATATAAAAAACGTCTATACGTAACCGTGTACTTAGAGTATTTATTAGTTAAAAACTCTAAAAATTATAAATTAAGTTCTTATATATAATCTTATTTTATTATTAAAATTTCAGAACTTTAGCTTACTTAATTAGAAAGTTATTAA